>JAHWFO010093614.1:515885-609175 GCA_023313115.1 Rhysida immarginata
GGCTACGCGTGATATCGTAGGCTACGCTCTGGCTATAGTAGTCCGAGGAACAATGTAACTTTCATTGTTTCCATCATGGATTTTAACAATCTGTATTTTTTCGTTTGTTGAAAAATGGACGTTGAATTGTTTGTCGGACTACTGTGATCAAGCAATATCGCCTAGAGAGAAAGCCTGCTCACGGAAAAATTATACATTATTACATCATCTACGGTAGAGACAATTTCGGGCTTATTATTGGTAGAAATATGATTAACAATACCCTACCGTAGGTGATGTAATAATGCGTGACGTTTTCGCGCTCAGGCTTTGAGTAGAGGTGGTGTTGGATTCAAGTGGCTTTTTAGTGCCACGGCCTGTCTTTCTTATTGGCTTCGCCTGATATTCGTAGCCGACGAGAAAGACAAGCAGTGCAACACTCTTAGAAAGAAAGCCAAACAACTGAAACGTCATACATTGTTACATCATCATAAGTCGACCAAATTTAGGGCTTACTATTGGTAGAAATACGATCAACAATGGTCGAATTATGATGATGTAACAATATGTGACGTTTCAGTTGTGAGGCTTTCTTTATAGGTGGTGTTGGTTGAGCAGTGGCACTGAAAAGTCACCTGACCATAGTAGCCTGAGCAACAATCCAACCTTGATTGTTACCAACAAACGAGAAAACATTTATTGTTAAAATCCAAGATAGAGACAATGAAGGTTGGATTGTTCCTCAGACGACTATGGCGTAACCACCGAGAGAGAAGCCCTCCGCAATGAAACGTAATGCATTGTTACATCAACATAGATAGGGCATGGTTGATGTAACACTATCCTGCGGAGGCCTTCTAAAAAGAAGGTTACGGCTATGGCAACACCTCCTAAAACGAAAGCCAAACAACTAAAACGTCATACATTGTTACATCACCTCAGTGGGGCATTGTTAATCGTTTTTCCACCAATAATAAACCCTAAATTTGCCCTTCTGATGATGTAATAGTGAATGACGTTTCAGCACCCAGGCCTATATAATAGGTGGTATTGATCAAGTTGAGTAGAGTATAAGGTATGCTCGATCAGTGCCTAAGGGGCTCTGGCTGACGTCATCGATGCTCGTCACCAGATGGCGGGAGCATCGATGACGTCAGGATGTCGTCAGCCAGAGCCCCTTAGGCAATGATCGAGCAAACCTTATACTCTACTTACCTTGAGTATCGATTATAGTCGGGTGACTTTTCAGTGCCGGTGCCTACGTGATATTATTGATGTGCCCATAGCCAGAGAGAAATTTCGAAAAATAAGAAAAAAAATTGAAATATAGAAGTGCTTCAGTAGTAGCGGTTCAGTAGAAGGGTTGGAAAAGAAGCGCTTCATTAGAAGCAAAACTTTCATTTCTTTTTGTTCGTTCTGTGCTATTGTTAAGCGAAAGTTTGGATAAGTAATGATAAAACTTTTTTCATTTCGTTTATAAAACTGGCATTAACCCTACTTATAAACCAATAACTGAGAAGAATATTGGAGAAATTTCGCGACCTTAGATTGAGCCAGGGACCCCCCCCCTATCCGTGCCATTGTTCTTAACGTCGCTGATAATGAATTGCAATGCGGATTCCACCTTTACCTGCCCGACTTCTTTCCTACAATTATCGAATCGTCTCTCTTCTTACTTTTTGCGACAGGCCACTTTGTAGTTCACATGACAGAGTAAGTACCGCTTTGCAAGTCGAGAAGTTTTTCTCTTAATTATTGTTAATGAAAAGGAGCCACAGGATATAGTGAAATGCTAAATAATGGTTTACTGAGGCATCTTCTATACGAAACATACTGGCTCTGAAATCTCATAACGAGAGTAGCGGTCTGCCTTTGTTTAGGACATCGTGTTTTTCGCTAAACCAATCATGAGTGAACTGAGAGTCCGCTTTTTTTTAATTTCTAAAGGTGTCGGTGAGTAAAGCGTACGAAAACCAGGGGCGAAGGAGATTTTTAATAAAAACATTTCCTATGAAATCGATTTTCTGGAAAACTTCTTTAAATTTCTTTCTAATTAGCTCCCTCCGGCAGTATACGCTTTTGCCAATATTTACTCAGCTTATGAAACCTTCCTGGAACCCTTCTTGGAAGCTTTATTTAATTGCTTCGTCAGCACTGAGACGGCCTAAGCCGAAACGCATTTAAATTCATTTACTGTCTTTGACGGCGATTTCCCAAGCAGATCACAAAATAACGGACATTTGAACTGCAACGTTAGGCCAGTTGTGACGTCATGGACGCTTATGGCATTATAATACCCTGTCGTGATTATATTTCAAACAGTAGGCGCTGATTCCGAGAAATGTGTTTTTTTCACATCCTTCGTAGTAGCATTTTTATTATTCTTTGAGTGCATTTCATAGGTGGCTTATAATAATATGACAAGGAAAGATCACGTGACGATGTCCCTCTTCCTCCATTTTTATATGCGCCCTCGTTATACTTGCATAACATTTCTCGATAAACTTTATCTCGAAAATTCAGAATTAAGGAGTTTTTCATTTATTTTTCAAGTGGTTCCCCCCTCCTTTCCATAAACCTTTCACTCTGAATTAAAAGCGCTTTCAGTAAAGCTGAGGCACTTAGGGAAAAAAGAAGGTCGAGGACCATCATCTTTTGCTGGTTTGACGTCAGAGTTGTTGGTGTATGAAGAAGGGGGAGGGGAGGTCAGGGGAAAGGAAAAGTGAATCGATTTCTGGAAAGTAAATAAAGCGTGGAAAACAAGGTAAAAGGCAATGTTCTCCCGCATCTTCATCTTCTTTTTGTGTTCAGATGTGCGGAAAAAATGTCTCAAATGAATTACTTCGACGCGAACGGTTTGCATTTACTCGATCCCCCGGAGTAGCATTCGTCATAGGGAAGTAAATAAGAAGAGAATAAATGAACGTTATGGCGATGAAGCAATTTTTTGAGTTAACTGAAAACAAAACAACTTAATGCTTGGCTTCGTGCATTTTGTTTATGATGATTAGTCTCTTTATGGAGTTCTTTTTTTTTAATACTTGGGTGTACAGCTAATTCGAGAATGATTATTAGTTTCAGAATAAGTCTGTTTGAGTTAAAAAGAATTAACAACCGCTGCGAGTTGAGGTTCATTTTATTTACTTATTTGGATTCAAGTTGTCAAAGTTTTAATCATGACACCATAGATGGTGTAAATGTATGCGGTCGGATCACACGCATAATAGTACTTCTCCATAAATAGTCATCAGAGCATCAAACTTCGTATCGCTTGATATAATGTAAACCACGGTCTGGTTTTCAGTCGTAACCATCGTGGCCAAATCTCCCAAATAGTTGGCTGCGGAATACCAAGTTTACTCTTTCACAGCAAAACCCCTGTCCTTGAACTGTTGATATTACCGCAGAATGCTCTGGTGGCTTGGTAGTTCTGATTCAGAAATCTATCTGCATAGTGACAAAGGATAAGACTTTCCATTTTCAAATATAAAATACCCTTTCTGTTACATACTCACCAGTTTTATGAATTGACCTGGTGCAGATACCTGATTTGCCACAAGATAGCCCGCACGCCCAAATTTTGATTTTTGAAATCTGAATCATTTGTAACAACCCCTACCTGGGCAGTAATGAAGGTCTTGAGTGCCTCAGTGATGCTAAAGGTTAACCTGCCTCTGGACACCCTTCTAGACAGGCCGTAGATCAGGAGCAGGTTAAAGTGATTGGTTGTAGACCTATCATTGTTGATTCATACGGAAATGCTATTTGGTACAATATGCAATTTAGGCATCCTGCTTCTCTGAAAGACGGGAAGCTTGAAACTAACCAGTTTAGGTTAGTTGAGTAGTCGGGTCGCCTCGGAGGTGCGGCTGTAGTGGGTTTTACCTAGATTCCTATCGTTCTTGCTGCCAATGTGCATCCTTTACTGGCGGGTGGGGAGTGGGGAGGGGGGTGAAATATTATTTTACATGGAAATCAAAAGCAAAAACGGTATCTTAAAATAAAGAAGAAAAAGTGGGGGGGGGGGACAAAAAACGTTCAAATGCGAGGATCCGAGATTCCTCGTTAACGAGTTTGTAGATGGGAGATCCTTGATTACTTTTTCACCATTTTTGTTCGATAGAGCCATTAAAGATGATTGGTGAAACAATATCCATACGGGTCTGGCTAACAAAGCCTTTGCATGGAATTGTCATACGTTGTTAAATCGTCATAAAAAGTCAGAATTTAGGGCTTATTATTGGTGAAATACGATTAACACGGACTTTTTATGATGATGAAACAATGTATGACGTTTCCGTGCACAGGCCTTCTTTCTAGGAGGTGTTGGTTCTGGGCGGTCTGCCTTCAGCGGCAACACCAGTCATTATCGAGGACATTAACAACACAATCAGAAAAAACCATCCCAATTTCTTGCAAGAAATGAGTGAAACGTTTCATGTTATCTAAAGATCTGCATGGGATAGAGTGCATGAGAATCTTGGAAACCGCAAAGTCTGTTCGCGTTGGATTCCAAAAAAGTCTGACCAGAAAGAGGAAACTTTGTTCGACTTCCTCATGACAACGCACGCCCGCATATGGCGAACGTCGTCAAAGCAAAACTGGTCCGTTTCGGTTGGGAGGTTTTGGACCACCTAGCCTAATCCGAGCTGCCGCCTCTTTGGTCTCATGAAGAGATTTCTGGATGGTCAGAAGTTTGAGATGGACGAGGATCTCAAATCTGCCGCGCGCCATTTGGATGTAGTTCTATGAGCGGGATAGTCTGAAACTGGTGCAGCGTTGGGATAAATGCCTAAATCGTCAAGTTGCCTATGTGGAATAGTAGATAAACACGTGTAGTTTCAACTGCACTTAGTTGCTTACCGTAATTTTCTTTGAATAAAATAAATGACCTTACTTTCTGATATGTCCTCGTACAAAGTACTAGCTAGATGCCCGATTAAATATCTTTGTAATGCGATTGTGTAGTTTACTATTATAAAGGCTAGGGTAGATTAGGTTAAGTTAGAGAAACGAAGAGAGTAACACTACTTGGGGAGAAATTTCTCTCTTGTCAAGAGTCCACAGGCTCTTGCTTACGAACCAGTATATAAAATTATTTTATGTTTAAAGGGTTCTTCATATATGTGATTTTGCCTTTACAGGGAAGATGCCATTATCTTTTTCGTTCCTTAACAATGCTCATAATCCAATTCGGCATCTCTTGTGCTCACGCAATTGTTTGCCTATTTAAGCCTGAAAAGTAGGAAAATAGATAACATATTTTTGGGGATACACATTATTCGACAGCTATTCAATTTTGTTTTACTTTTTTATGCTTCTTCCTCCTTTACAGAAAAGTCGGTGTTTCGGTCCATATGCTTCGTGCCATAAGCATTGGCCTCCTATATATGCTCTCTCTCTCTCTCGCTTTTCATTTCTTATTTTTAGCATTCTTTTCGCATTTTTTTCCTCTTCCGTTCGTGTCGGAAGCCATCACCTGATGGTGGGGGGAACCATTCTCTATTTCCTATGGCCATATGGAAGGAGAAGCGATCACCTACTCCCTGTTCGCCGCCCCAGACGATTCAGCTGTTGACCTACTTTCGAAGGAGAAGATTAAATTGAACAAGAAGACTCTTCTTCTTCCCTCTCTTAAATTTTCTCCTGACTTAAATTTCATTAATTTTCTTTCTTTTATTTATTTTTGTATATTTTTCAAGCATTTTTTCATTATGATTTTTTTTTTGTTCCTGGTGAGCGTTCTACTTTCGCATCGCTTTTGTTGATAAGCTGGTTTTGCTTCTGTTTTAAGTCTGCGGTATTTTTTGCGTTCTTCTTAAAACAAACGTTAAATTGAATGCGTTTAATTTGATGTTTCGATTTGTTGTTATTTTCTTAACTATTATAATCAACTTGAATAACTGATTTTTTAAATGTTTTTTTTTTAATCTTGAAAATAAATTTCTTTAAGGTCAGGTATCGGGAAACCGTTTTTTAGCCATTGTCTTGTTAACGCTGTTCCTTTAAAATTACAAAGTGGAATAATTGTTTTGTTTTGTTTTTGTTTTTGTATTTTTTTAAACTGAATTTGATGTTTTTGACACAATTTCTTTAAATCGTGTTTGAATTCAATTTTTTTTAATTTGAGTTTTGAGGAGAATTTTTTATTTTATGAAAGGATTGGTTTACAGGTGGTTCAAGAGAACACCTCCCCCAATAAATTGTTGAGCTATTATCCACAAATGCTTCCATTGTGTTTGTTATTTGTATTCTACACGATTCACCAAAAACTGTATCGGCTGATTTTGCATGAAGGACAATTTTAATCTGCTTTGATTTTTAATGAACCAACAGTAAGGTTAAGATAAAAAAAACCGAGCATGTCAGGAATTGAAATTGAGGAGGTTTTTTTTTATTTTTTTTTATTTCAAGAAATATTATTTTACCTCTTCGGAAAAGTTTAACACCATTTGTACTTAAACTTATTAGAAGTGCAATACATCTGGCCCCCTCTTTAGACCACTATTTTTTAGTATATTTTTGGACGATTTGGATTTAACCTCTATTTTTGTTCCAGAAAAAAATATTAAAGGACAGAAAAACTCTTCCCAGGATAAAAAATACTCACGTAGCCCAATTATTTATGCACACATACTTAATCAGTATCTAGCTAATACACACAAGTTTAGGGTCATAAACATTCAATGTCTAAAGATATCCGAGACTCTTACTTAGAGAACGCAGGAATTATATTTTGACAGAGCAGTTATAACTGGCAAAACTATTAGACCATACACCATGCTTGTGCATAAACAAAATAAAGTGACCTACCTAGTTGATTTCCATCTTCAATACAAAAGACTTACACGGAACAAATCAAGAAGTGTACGGATATTGCACACGAACTATAAAACGCTTATGGGGAGTCAATAGATTACATATTGCTCCTGTCGTTCTTTCTGCACTGGGATTATCCCACACGCAGTATACAAATATGACAATATTAAATGTAAATCCTCCACATGTATGTACAAGATAGTATCAATAATGGGCTTTCAGTTGAAGCTTCCTGACGGATATATGTATTTTTATCACGTGGGATACACCTTCAATTACTCTGCTTTTGCAATTATGCACTTCTACCAACGCGTGTACAGTTCCTGAAAATATTCTTGGAAGCCTTTAGATGAGATGGTCTTCAGAGCGGCCGTTAAATCCTTTTGAACTTCAGATGCACTTTGAAACGGCGTCCATTGAGTTCGTTTCTCAGACGGGAGAACAGGTAGAAGTCGAATGGGGATAGATCGGGTGAATAGGAAGGGTGTGGAAAGGTTGACGTTCCCATTTTGGGCAGTAAAGCCTGCACCATGAAAGACCGATGTTTCCGACGGAAGCATCACGGAGGCCAGAACTCTAGAAAGTGTGTACCTCTCCTTGTTTACTGTCGTCAGAATTTGATATTCACACGCTGTTCTTCAAACGCCATTTCTCTTTCCGATGAACGAGAACAACCACAGTTCACTGGCATGCATTGCTTGGAAAATCTTCCGTTAATCAGAGACTTCTGTCAGTTCGCAGCCGCAGTTGTTTTCATTGTGGTTTCATACGAGGACATTTTTAATTTCTTGAAACTGAAAGCTACCCATAGAGAAAATAAATGTTACCCGACGATATGAACTGGATATGAGTTAGACGTGCTGTTAGCCAACAATATAAGTCTTTAATGTACAGTTCATTCCAAAAGCGTTTTCACTTAGATGAATGATGTTTCGCTTCCTTGCAATACACTAAACCAGTGAGTTAATCGTTTCAGGAAAAAAGTAGAGTTCGAATCACGTTGGAAGATGCCATTTATTGTTTCTTAGCAACAGGAATAGGGAGGCATAATGAGTGATGTCAAACTGTCTTATTTGAAATCTGATTTTGAGCATTTATTAGGAAAGATTTTCTTTTTTATTAATAAATCAATATCGATCATTATTATTTTGGCACAAATACACTATAATAACATGAAAACTACACGAGGAAGTAAGCGATAAGTTGGCAAAGCACACTCAACAATAAAATGCCGAATGCACGAATTATATCATGAGATGTTTTTCATAAAATAATCAGTAGTAGAAAATTAACTTTAAGTTGGCTGCAGATTTAACAAAATAATAATATATGAAATACCATAATAGATTTATACTTTATAGAGAATAGGTACCAATCGTTTGAAATAAAAATCTTCTGGGTTTATGCTTAAAAAATAACGTATCGGCAAACAAAGTTATATTCTCATCCATGATGGGAAAGCATAATACATATGTTTCATATTTAACAATACCGTATCCTTTATAGGAAAAAAGCATATATTTATGCAGTATTCTATATGCTGTTTACTATAGGGTGTATCGTAATGGCTTTCGTTATCTTATAAAATATAAGCCTAATATATGGCGGCATGAGTAATTTCGGTATCAAAATATTAGAGAATTTAAAAAGTAATAAGTTAAAATATCAGTGTTCGAAATACAGAAAAAATAAACAAATAAACTGAATGGTTATTGATGAAAATAGGAACGAAAATTACACAGCCTGGATTCGAACCGCGGAATTTCCGTTCCTATTTTCATGAATAATTTAAACATCTGAAGTTTGAGGTAGGATAAACCCTCTTCGAACATTCTTGTGATATTCTTAAATATTTATTGGTTTGTTTTTATTAAGTGCGTTAAATATTTTATCTGCAAAGTCTGTCTTACTGAAATAAAAAGCAGCGATTAATCTTGTCAGTTAAAAGTACTGTAATTCACCCACACCAATCACAAACCTCATTCCTATTTCCACTCTGGACGGCCAAGTCCATTTTAAACTTCTACGATGTTTGTTCAAATTACTAGACTTTATAAACGATTAACTTCGCTTAGCTCAACTCCTGCCAAACAAGTGAAAACGCTTTTGGAATGACCTGTACGTCATTCATGTTTTTATACCTATACATAGTGACCCTTTATTACTTTCTTATTGTTTTCTCATGTTTTTATACCGTTTTATGTACTTTTTGATGTTTACTTTGCTTCATTGTATTCTTCAGTATAATTACACTAGCCAACAAAATTTAAGTTTTTTCTTGCAACTAAATGCATATGAGTGATTTTTGGTAATATTTTTTCTGCTGATTACGAATGTAATTTTCAAATTTCTCTAGCACGCACAGTTTTCTTGTTTTACAATGAAACATTTTTAGATCATTCAGTGTTTGGGGCCTGGTAAATTTCCTTGCGGCCCCAAAATATGGATACTTTAACATTGTAGCCGCTTCTCTTCACACCCATTACTTTAAGATAGAAGTTTCGATGTGCATAACTTGGAAACTTGACGTGATAGAAAAAATCTAAATGCAGATTCGAATTCTACATACAAATTACTACTAAGAACACTATAGGCGTGTTTCAGAACTCGAGGAGATCTCAATGGGCGGAGCAAAAAAAATCTACCACAACGTCATCGAAAACGTCACCTTTTAGCTCGAGTTTTGAAACAGCAACTCTCGAGAGAGCAAGCGTCATCGATATCTATTCATGGCGCTTCGATTTTATCGAAATCATACATTTGCTACATTTGAACAATTTCTTCATTAAGTCTGTTTATTTAAATATTTTCAATAATAATTAAATAACATTAAAAAAGAATAAGTACTATAAAGAATTAAATATTAATTAAGAGAATACAAAGAATTATTGTAATACAAAAATAAGAAAAATGGTTTGCAGGGTTGCACGGTTTTTAGCCTAATTTAAAATTTTCAAACATGGCATATTATCGAAGCGACAAATATATGGTTTTATTATCTTACATGGGATTTTTTAAATCTAAAGTTAATAACCTATTTTACATACAAAAATTGTCCATACATATAGAATTAGCCAAATAATTTAACCAAATGTGATAGCAAGAACAGATGAGGGGGGGGGGGTTCTTGGTGATAGTTTATTCATCAGATAAACTGAACTGGCGATTTGCCGAACGGACTGCGAGGACACTGCATATAACTTTGCCAATAAGCAAATGAACATGAAAAAAAAAGATGATCATTTAAAAAAATTATCAAAGTTGAAATTTGCTTAAATAGCCGATTATCTTATAACAATGAATTATTAGTACAATAAAATAGACTCAATCAATTTACTAAAGCGGACTTTAAAAAAAAAAAGTAAACTAATTAAGTACAATAAGAAATGTGGACTGTAAGTATACAAAAACTGAAACATACAGTGCACTGATCCCAGGGCCGTACCCAGAATTTATTTCGCGGGACAGGGAAGAGGGGGCTGGCCCTATTCTTCTAGCGGAGGAGGTGGGTCCCCAAGCAACAGAATTAATGTAACTGAGAAAGTGGAATTTGTTTTTTTTGGGGGGGGGGGGTGCTGGTACAGCCTTGATTGATTCCCAATTTTAAACATTTAGAAATTTCAATGTTCATCAGTTAACGTGATTGTTGATCTGGTGGCAGCCGTCTTGATGATCCAAGGTATTTAAAAACTAGAGGAAAGTGAGAATAATGACGTGTTATGACGTGTAATGAGACTTTCGAGATTAGTGGGACGATTTTCAGAAGTCTCCTTCTCCCGAGCCTTCTCCTCACTTTAATCTACCGTATGTGACGTCAAATTCGCATCACGGACGCGATGTCTCGACGAGATATCTCGAATTTTGAAACAGAAAAATCTCGAACTCCTCGATCGCCTCGAGTTTTGAAACCCACCTTATGTGTGGTCTTAGTTACAAAATGTGTGTTGACTAGTGTTATTAAACAATTTGATGTAATCATTTTTAGCTTTTTTTTGGCCTGTTTCGACTTTTAAATTGAAAGGTTTAATGTTTTCTGTCGTTTGAATCATGGGATTCGACGGCAAACATAATTTTGGTTAAAAGTAGGAGGCAAGTTTTATTTAATCTACACCTCTCCCTCCCTACAATGCCAGGAAAAACCAATGGTTATCGGAGGCATAACCTACAACAATGGAAAGTTAACCCATTATTGTGGGCTACGGCTGGAGGTTGGTGGTCATTTGTTGGTACGGTGTTGAATTATGGGATGTTTAATTCATCTGCCAACCACTAGAGCGGCGCTGATGACTATACGAAAAAATTAACCTAGGAAATATAGGAAGTTTTGCCTCCAGCATATTTCCTCCCATAGGAAAAACCCTGCATTGTGGAGCTGCTTCCTCCTTATATGTGCCTCTACGCCACGGTCAGATAGTTCCCCTCTTCTCCAAGCCTGATTGGAAATATCAGCACAGTCTCCGAACCTATGGATACCATCTTGTAAAACCTTACAAAAAGCCATAATCTTAAACACTTGTCACTTGGCAAGGAAATTCCTATACCCGGACGCTAATACTTCTACCAACATATAACGTTTCCCTTACTTACATTTGAGCCCCTTCGGAGTGTCCCTATCTTGGAATCCACCTCTTGGACTTGGCTTCCGGACTTTTTTGGAGTTTGGGTTTTCCAAAACGGCACATTATTATTTGGGATATGATTTTATTTCCTTCACTATTTTTTTTTGGAAGATTCAGATACCCTCAGGTTTAGGTGATTACCTCGTACGTAGTCTATTATTTTATTTCGACAACATTAAGCATTTATAGAACCATTAGAAATTTGGATTATTCGAATGAATTGCAGAAACAAATAAAATCTTAAGCGATGGTCAGTTAACAGTAAAAAGTAATAAAACTTACTTTTGTTCTAATAATAAAAAAAGCGTACCGTTTATACTCTGTCCATCGAAAGTTTGACTAGGCGTGTCTAATAAAATTTCCGATTTTAATTGTTAGATATTGTTCCATAATAAAATCAACAGCGTCTAACAATTATATTTGGAAATTTAATTGGACACGCCCAGTCAAACTTTCGTTGGACAGAGTATACTTATTAATGAACCTAGTGTAAAATTAGAGATTTGGGCATAGTTTTGGAATAGAAGACTTGTACTTTTTAAATTTTCATATAATTTTTAAAGACATTTTTAATTCGCTATTTATAATCAAAAATCAAAAATTTGATACACTTCTGATTACCTCATCAGTCGTTTACTTTTCATTGTTGGATTCATTAACAACTTAAATGATACTAAGAAACGTTTGGATTATTAATGCTTATTTTTACCCGTAAATCTTCTTTTTCTTTTGTTGGAGACCGCGCAAAATATACGCGACAAAGATTTGTTAAGAAAATCATTTTATCCTTTGTATTGTAATATCATTCGTCTTCCTCCTGTTTGTTCGTATGAATGTTTTATTGAGCTTTCTATTGTATTAGTCATTTCCTTGAGGTTCGTAGTATATTAAAGTGTTTTAGTGAATGAGTCGTTATTTTTGTCGGTGTCCTTATTAACGCAATCTAATCTTGACCGGATTGTTTGTTTTTTATTAGCGGATGTGATGGTTGGATATGTGGGGGATTTTGGATCATTTTTCCTTCGACAATGAGAACTAAATTAGTTTCTTATCGATAGGAAATTGAATTCGATAACCAATCGCTGCATGACAGACTCTTATTTAGGTCGGAAGAAGAAAATGAAGCGGTATTAGCTCTAAAATGGAAAGGTTGGTTCTAACACTGTTGTTCATTCTCACCCCCCTCTTTCCAACTGTCGATATTTTAAAAATTTTAAATAGGAGACTTATTTTGGATATAATTTCAACGTAGGTCATGCTAGTTTCGAGATTAATTTTTTCCTCGAGTTATTTATGGATTCGTAATCAGGTTTAAGAATCTTGTATTTGTTTTGTTCGTAGTTAGATTTCCAGTTTTATCAAAAGTAGAAGATAATTTAGTCGTGTTCTTATTTATTCCTAAATCCGTAGCAACCTGTTTCGGTCACCACGTTCTAGTTTAAAAGGAGTCGAAATTTAAACTGAAAATCAATTTTTTGAGCTGGATTTTGAAAGCGTACCAGAAAATATTGTCCTCACCTTTCGAATTATGATAAATCAAACACCCCCTTGGGATAATTTCAATATGGCGAACAATCATGACGAAACCAAAAGAATTTGGTTAACTTATTCTGGTGATTATTTTAAGCTGAAAATTTGATATTTATTTTTTGGCTTCGTTCCTGCAATATGGCCTGTTATTAACCTCCCTTATTTGTTATTAAGCTGAAATCTCATGAATACTGTATAGTAGAAATAATTATACTCAGTAATACAGGAGGATCCAAAAGTCAGTTCAGCCAAAGATATACATATATAATGAAAACCATTAAACACACCGACGTCAAATTTGCAGTGGATAATCAGTGCGACACTGCCTGAGCCCACAGTAAATACTCAAAGTGGCCCCCATTCTCCTGCTTACACAAACGAACGTGACGACGGCACATATTCTTGAAAGTGCGTTGCAGCATGTCCTCCGGAATGGCGTGAATTTGAGGGTTGCATGAGCAGTAGCTCCGTCCTGTTGATAATAACCTTGTCTGTATTCAATGTCATCTAACTGCTCTATAAATTGTTCGAATGTGTTGCAAATATTCCGCATTAACAGTGGTGCAACACGTTTCCAAGAATATGTGCCGTCGCCTTCGTTTGTGCAAGCAGGAGAATGAGAGCCATTTTGAACATTAGCCTTGGGCTCAATCAGTATCCCATTGATTAAAAAAATATTCACTGCAAATTTGACATCGATATGTTTATTGGTTTCATAATATATATCTTTGGGTGAACTGAGTTTAGATCACTCTGTACATTTTAAGCGTCCACCTCCTTTTCGTCCAAATGCTACGACAGTTTCCTCCACTGATTTCATTCACTGATCTTCGTATAATTTGGCTTCTTTTTCTAGCTTCCTTTTCAGGTACACGCTAGATTTCGTACAGAGCTGTTTACAAGCTGATCTACTGGATAATATCCCATTCAGCGAGGCACTTTCAAGTTTCTGTGAATTTGGTAAGGTGCCGCCGTTCCGCAACCAGACCTATCGTCTTTCTGCTAGCAACATATCTTTCTGTTCAAGAAAATTTCTCATACTTTTACAGTTTATCATAGGGCAGAGTTTATAAGACAGTACGTACCTTTTACGATTTTTTCATTAGTTGTCCCTGGGTGTAATCGAAAATGCCATATAAGTTGGAAAGTGGACATTCAGCTGCCATAAAGGAGGAACTATAAACATTTGGACGACGAGCTGCGGCTCGACAAGAAAAATACTGAGAAGAAAACAGGACAACTCAATATTTGCTATAACTAGAGCTAAACTTTTGCTGGCGAATTCAGAATCTCATACTGCATCCATAAATTATAATGTGTTCTAGATTCAGATAATTATGCACATTTACTGAGAACCGTTGTTGGTAACTAGAGATTGTGACAGAACAGTGACAAAACCTGCATTGGAACAAAGTGGATATTGATCACGTTCGAAAGCCTGTCCATATCTCGGCAACGAAGCAATGTAAGCCCATGGTCATTATTTTATTTTATTTTATTTTATTTTATTAAATTAATTAGATCCAATACGTCCATCCAGGGACTGTATGGCCAGAGGCCGACGAGTTGGGTCCCTGGATGGACCTGGATTCACGACTGCTGTATGATGGTCGCAGCAGCTGGGGGGGGGGTGAAGATTGGCTATCACGGATTGTCGCCCATCCAGTGACAAGCCGTGCCTGATTAGAAATTTTTTATTAAACCATCTGAATACGTTGGCGACGTTAATCGGTTTCATCGCGTAATTGAATTTACCACGAGGGAATAGTTAGTCTGTCCAATCTAAAAGGTTAGGACGGCATTTGGGAGTACGCTTTCACAACTCCAGAAAACGCTCATATGTTAATTTTCAGTTTAACGAAGAGAATAATTTGGTTCTTCCTCTTTTTTTTTTTTTTTTTTTAAATAATAGTAAGAAAATTTTTAATTCCATCCTAAAACTTTCAAAGGAAATAGAGCACACCACTCATAAATTGAAAGCCTTTTATCTTGAAAGCCTTTCCTTCAGTTTCATTTGGTTCGATTATTGTTTACGTTGAATTAATGACCTTGTATTGTGCATTATGTTTTATGAAGTAGTGTTAGTTTTTAATACAATTATATCTTTAACGGGATCAGCATATTTCTTTAAAATTTGAGGCGGAGTGCAACTTTCACTTTAGTTCCCTTTTATTCGTTTTCATTCTTTTTGTTTAGCGGGAAAATGTTCGGAAAATGGAAAAGTTGGTCAAGTTCATTGAGCCATATTCAAAGTGGAATGTTTATTGAATCGAGAGGGGATTTGCGAAATATTTTATAAATTGATGTTTTTAGATGATTTTCCTTTAGCCGTCCCGCTCCTTTTAAAATGTTGACATCGATATAGTAGGCTCTCTGAATAGTAGATGGGCAACGCTCTAATGGAGAATGCTAACCACCAAATGTTTACCACGTGACGTAAAGAAATTGAGATGGATAGATTGCTAGCTACCGACTGAAGCCTTACAGAAGTGCAATTGTTGTGGGCTGGTCACGTCTGGCGTTCAGACAATGGGAGGAAGCCATTGCTTGATGCCCACGTATTCATCGACGACGCTGATTAGCATCGGCGTGTGTTTACGGTAACGCCAATCTCAACTGGCCATCTGACGAAACGCGTTTCCTGCTTTGCACGTGTTCATCAATCCTTTTGAGCGTTTTCTCTGGGATTATGTGGAAATCTTCAAGGGACTGTATTGAATTAAGCCCACTCCTTATAGCAATAAGATGACGCTCTTAGTGGGTGTTCCTATGATTTCACACGCAATGGCTAAATCGTGGCAGATGATTACTATATTCTTACACTTGTTAATTTGAAGGGATCACGAAAGGGTAGTTCTATGTGAATGTAAGGATCACGTGGATAGCACATGATATTCCATAAGTCGTGGAATGGCATGTAAGGTTCAGCTTGTGCAATGATACAGCAACAACGATCAATCGAGATGGATTGTGGATTAAGCATCTCCCAAACGGCGACTTTCTACGCTGTTAAGTGTCTAAGGTATAAAGAATGATGTAAATAAAATACTCGACGAAAAGGACAGATTTTTGACAATTGTTGCCGACGGCTTTCCGGAATCGTAACCCCCAACTGACGAGCCACGGACAACAGCACTTGACTAAGGCCCGTATTCAGAATGAGCACTAATGCTTTGATCAAGACCATTGTTGAATACAAATTCCATATTATTGAATTCATACTCAGTAATCGTAAGCAAGAAAAATGTCTTTTGCGGATCAAAGAAGTCATCATTGTCAAGTACGAGGCTTGTCCGTAAAGTAAGTACCGTTTTGCAATAAAAATAAAACTACTATATATATTTTCAGAAATTTTTCTTTACCAGATTCTATGTACCTCTAACTAATTTTCCACATAGTTTCCAAGTTATTTGAGCACTTGTCATAGCGCTCAATGTACTTCCGCATGATCACTTAATAGAAGCTGCCGCCGATGAAGAAAGTCACGCAGTTTTCACTTGTTCATCGTCGCTGAAATGCAGGCTGCCGATGATCTCCTTTAGCTCTCGGAACAGGCGGTAGCCACTGGACGCGAGGTCTGGACTGTAAAACGCGTGGTCAGATCTTTTGTTTGGGAACAACTTGACCACCCACCTTATAGTCCGAACCTCACATCCAGTGACTACCACCTGTTCCGGGATCTAAAGGAGTTCATCTGCGGCCAGCATTTCAGCGACTTTGAACAAGTGAATACTGCGTGACTTTCTTCACCGGCGGCAGCTTCTATGAAGTGATCCTGCGGAAGTACATTGAGCGCTATGACAAGTGCTTAAATAAATCTGGAAACTATGTGGAAAATTAGTCAAAGGTACATAGAATCTGGTAAAGAAAAAAATTTTGAAAATATATAGCCTTATATTTTTGTTTTTATTGCAAAACTGTATTTACTTTCCGGACACGCCTCGTATAACCAAGCAAGCTTATTGTATCAGTTTTATTATGAGGAAGACGTTTCCCTGGTTTAAAGTTAGATCTCCTCTAGCTGTAGAATGGTTCGTGAATAATACAGCCTACCTATGGAAACTTATGGGACAAGTTGGAGAGGGCTGTTGGCAAAATTTTTCACTAACGTCGAATTGAGAGGAGTTAGTTCTTGTGTTCAGAATGATACAAGGATGGAAAGGAGGGTTTACACTTCACTACTAGAGTACTCCTATTAACTGGAATCAAGTTAAAATTGTAAATGGTACAGTTGGTGTTGCTTGGTGATATCTGTCAATTGAACAACGTTCGGCTCGGTTGTAAGGCCATTTGTGATTCGGTCCTTTCAATCTGGAAGAACAGCGTACACAAACTCCAGATCACTCTGTTATTATTTTACAATTATTTATCTCGTTATCTTCTTTTGTGATTAGAGAATTAGTCCTGATACAAATGTTCTTTTAAAAAATAATAGAAACTAAAATTATCCCTCACTCTGAATGGATGCCAGAGTCTATGAGAGATTACCTGAGTATGACTGAAGTGGTTGCACTGTAATATAGAATTGTAAAAGGAAACTTCCTCAATTATAGATCCAGGGTTTCGTAACAAGCGGATTGGCGATTGTCTGTCTCTCCCTTCTTTTACTCTTCAAACCCTTCAATTAACTCTTTCAAAAGCCGCTCAGAAACTCGACTCTCTCTCTTTCTCTCTCTCACTCTCTCTCTCTCTCTCTCAGTCTGTCTTCGTTATCATTGCTGAATATCTCTTCCTCGCATAATTGAAGGTTTAGCGTTGCTCATGCTCTACGTTGATTTATAGCCGATTCAATAAACCTAGCCTGGCCAAATATAAAATCAATTAACTTCACTAATAAGGGTGTTCTAATTTTGCAAACTTCAACTCAAATGATTGCTGTTCTAGATTTTTTGAAAAAGCTTTGCTGGGATAATTTTGGATATCTAATTCGCAGTTGATGAAGTCAGTGTAGCTTTAAATCCTAAAAGACGTACACTATTCCCTAAGGGTGATGAATGAGGTTTAATAGGGTTATATTTGGTTACCTTAAAGGAAACAGAGTTCCGGTCGGATTTGTTTTTGGTGATTTGCGAAATGGGCAATAAAATCGCTTCGAAGTGTGAAATAACATGCGTAAATCATTTTTAATAGGTCGTAACATTACAGCTTAAAAGTATAATCATAAGCTATAAATTTAATAGAAAGTCTGTTTATTAAGATTATTTCAGTCGTTTGAAATCGTTTTCTTAAAAAAAATTGGTTTGTTTTCTAACCAGTCTGTGTTCTCAATAAGAAAAGTAAAGAAACAATTTCGATAAAACTTATAATCTAATCTCCATATGGTATTCGTTATCTTATAAACACTTGTGATGATTTTTTTCTAAGAATTGCCTGCTTTATTTATTGATTTATTGAAATTTTTAAAAAAATTTTTAATTGTCTTGTAGTCTTAAAAACCGTTACTCAATGTTTCTTTATAATCTTTGTTAATATGCTTCATTGTAAGCTCATAAGTCAGAGACGAGATCATAAACATTTAATAGCATTTTATTAATACAAGAATAAAGCTTATAATAATAAGACGATAACTTAGTAATAACTGTAATTTGTATATGGAAATGGGTGGTTTCGTGTTTCTTGCATGAAACTAAGCCGGATTAGCTTTTACTGCAATTGTCTGTTGGAAATGGGACTTTTCAGTAAGTAGCTGCTGAAAATTGTCTTTTGTGGGAGTGGCGGATCACTAGGTCCTGGAATAATTTTGTCACTCAGCTGACTCGAAACATTAGGAATTTGCTTGAGCAATCACATCTTAAGAATTATTCTTTAAAGGAATTAATGCTACGAATAATTATCTTTAATGACTACCTCAAGTGTTGTTTTTCTCTGAAAGTTTCTATATAAGCAAAGTTCACCCCTCTCTATACAATTGTTTTTATTCATTCGCGAATCGTTGATAATATTTAAATAGGGTTAGATTAAGTAGGATTGAGATTAGGTTAAATCTATCCGAATATCGAGTTAAAAACATAAGTTGGTAATCTTGCCTTAATGGGATAGTTTAATCCCAAATCCGGCCCGCCGACTGGTTTTTTTTTCGGCCCACGAGCCTTGTGAAAACTCGCTTTTTTTTGCTTGTTATTTAAGTAGGCTTATCTACTTAAATATCTTTGAGTATCAAAAGTAGGCCCGCAGAAACTATAATATTTACTACTATTTAGTTCGTTACAAAAAACGTTTGCCGATCCTGATTTAGATGATAAATAAATTTGCGTGTCTTAAAAGCAGTAATTTTAATAATACTATACACTGCTAGCAAAAAAATGCACCACCTAGAAGGAATGGGTCGATTTATTTGAAATTTTGCACACATGTAGCTTTGGTGGCATATAAGAAATGATTCAAATTGCAAGACAGTATGTCCAGAAGAACGTTGTACAGGGTAGCTCCCATGCCCCGCCTAGAGAAGAATTGTCCCGACCAGATTTGCATGAAATTGTGAGTTTGGCATCTGCGTTGTACTTGGAACAGTTGACTGTAGGTGTGATGCCAACAACTCAATGCAACAACTCACGGAGTTTGACAGAGGTCGGATTGTGGGACTTCGAGAAGTTGGCTGGTCTCATTGGCGTATCGCGGCGCAGATCGGTCGTAATGTTTCTGTGGTGGCTCGATGTTGTCAGCAGTGGTTTACGGAAGGAACCCACTCACCTAGATCAAGTTCTGGACGCCCACGCAATATTGACCCACGCCAAGATCGTCGAATCGTACGAGAAGCTTTGAGCAACCGTACGGCATCCACTGCAGAATAAGGGCCAGAGTGGCACCAACTTTGTCAAGACGGACGATTGGTAATCGTTTGCTAGCTGCAGGACTGCGGGCACGGATCCCTCTAGCCTGACTCCCACATCTGCAAGAACACCGTGCTGCGCGGTTGCTGTGGTGCCACGAAAGAGCCGAGTGGAGAGTCAAATGGAGGTCTTTAGTGATGAGAGCATATTCTGCCTGTACACAAGTGATGGACGTGTACGTGTGCGTTGAAAAACACGTAATGGTGTGGGGTGCGATTAGTTACAGCTCGCGATCATCTTTAGTGTTTATGGATGGAACATTGAACAGCATTCGCTACGTCCAGCAGATTATGGAACCTGTTCTTCTGCCCTTCTTGAACCAGGTGGGTAACACGTTTTTTCAGTAGGAAAATGCCCGTCCATACACTGCCCGCTTTAGCTTGCAGGCCTTATAGCATCTGGTATTACTTCCCTGGCCAGCAGATCTCCAGATTTGTAGTTAATTGAGCATGTGTGGGACATAATGGGACGTAACATTCATCGTAGTTGCACACGAGCTGCAACAATTCCACAATTGCGCCAGCATATTCAGGAGGCTTGGAACAACTTACCCCAAGACGACATCTAGCATCTTTCTGACCGTATGCATGCAAGAGTCGAGGCCTGCATTCAATCTCGCGGCGGTTATACGACCTACTAATGTTGGGGCATGGGAGCCATCCTGTACAACGTTCTTCTGGCCGTATTGTCTTGCAATTTAAATCATTTCTTGTATGCCACCAAAACTACGTGTGTGGAAAATTTCAAAAAATCGACCCATGCCTTCTAGGTATTGCATATTTTTTTTTTCCAGCAGTGTACTTGCGAACTAGTTACTATGCTCGTTTCAAATGCTAAAAGTTCAATATTTATTACAGGGTGTTTATAAATGATTGAATCGATTTTGTGATTTCTGTAATTGCTGCTGGTCTTTTAGCATTGTGGTCATGAAATTTACGAAGTACGAGACGCAGCGGATCTTAATTGTTTGATGGCCCACCATTTCAGAATTCAAAATGTAAGGCCAATTGTTTTTTTATTTGTATATTCTTGTTTTTATTATTATTATTTGTTGTCGAAGAAACTGCCGTAGATCTATCTGGCAATGAAAATTGGCTTTTTGCCGAATCTTCACCCCCTCCATATTTTCACCGTCTAGCCCATGACTTCAAGCCGCTATAATCATTTGTAAACACTCTGTAGTAGGGCTAAGATTAACTGAATATTTAGCGGTGATAACTCTTTCATATACACTGAGTGACCAGTTTATTAGGAACACCCTCTAATACTGTGTTGCGCTAACCATAGCAGCTATAACAGCACGAATTTGCCGTGGCATGGATTCAGTTAGCCGCTGGAAGCATTGTTCCGTGATGTTTGTCCATGCGGATGCAACAGCTTCTCCCAGTTGATGCTTATTGGATGGTGGTGGATCCATGCCTCGAATAACCCGTTCCAGGTCTCGAGAGATGTTTGATTGTGTTCAAATCCGAGGACTTCGGTGGCCAGAGGAGTAAGTTGAATTCATTATGGTGCTCCTGGAACCATTCCATGACGATACGAGCCTTGTGACACGGAGCATTGTCCTGCTGTATCTATCCTACCGATAGGGGAAACAGTAGTCATGAAGGGATGAACGTGGTCAGCAACAATGTTCAGGTAGCCCATCACGCCTGAAAGCGTTGTTCTACAGGTATCAGCGGACCAAGAGTATGCCAGGAAAACATTCCCCAGACCATTACAGAGCCTTCACCAGCTTGAACAGTGGAAACCGGGAAAGTGGGGTCCATCGCTTCGTGCTATTGTCTCCAAATTCTGCGTCGGCCATCTGCATGGTGCAGTAGGAAACGGATTCATCCGACCAGCACACCTTCTTCCAGTCGTCGACGGTCCAGTGTTGGTGATCACGAGCAAATTGGAGACGTTTTTTTTGCAGTTTTGGGTGGAGATCAAAGGTACCCGGACTGACCGTCATTTGTTGTATCCCATCCTTGCCAATGTACGGCGTGTAGTGCGTTCAGAGATGTTATTCTGCGGTTCAGTGTTGTATTCCACGGTTAGTTGAAGAGTCGTGACGTTTCTATTCGCACGGACAAGCATTCCCATCCTACGCTTAGCCCTCGGATAGACGAGTCGTTTGCGACCACAGGCTTGTCTCTGGCTGGTTGTTTTTTGGTTGCTTAACCAGTCCTGGTAAACCCTTGAAATGGTTGTTCGGGAAAAGCCTACAAGATGTGCGGTTCCGGAAATACTCAGTCCACTTCGCCGGGCACCAACTATCATCCCGCGCTCGAAGTCGCTCAGATTTTTTGTTTCCCCATGATGACTTTCAAACTACTTGCAGTTGACAAGTGTGCTCTCGCTTTATATTGGTACCGCCTGTCACGTGACAAATGGTACGTAGTAATTGCTATGTCAACAGAATTTGCATAGTCATGGGTGTTCCTAATAAACTGGCCACTCAGTATATGATCATATGTGAAGCGGGAGAATTATTAAGTAGCGAAAGAATGGAGCTACAGATTATTTTCACCATGTCCGTCCGTCCCCTTCATAATTTCCGCGTTTTTTGAGGTAGAAGGTTGAAATTCGGAATGTAGCTTACTATGTACATGTGCACTATTTAGTTTGGTTTTCATTGGCCCACTGGGGTCGGAGTTTCGGGGGTGGAAATTAGGGGGGGGGGGGGCCAAAAGGTCTACGCGTATTTATGCATATAAAGGAATGAAATTCGGTATGCAGGTTCCTCTAAGCAAGATCAACATTACTGTTAAGTTTGGGCCAAATTGTCCCAATAGGGTCGGAGTTACGGGTGGTGGCAATCACTTGGTCTTTAGAAATATGGCAACACATGGAGTATCATATATCATTCGATCGAAAATGATGAGAAAGTAAAGAAGATAGGGTTCTTTTATATTTTCTAAATACAAGATTCGAGAAAATCAATTTTTGATTTTAAAAAATGGGGGGTTATAAAGTGCAGATGAAGGAATAAAAAATAGATGATCTCAGGGCTTCCGCTACTTTCCTATACCTTCCTCGGGAGGCTTAATTTCTTGTTTTATCTTAATAAACGTTTTCGTCTTTTCTTTGTTTCTTTTTTTGAGCTATTAAAAGAATTAAAACGTTACCCTTTTAATTATTGAATCCACTGCTTTCTTAAAGTTGATTTTTAATTAAATAATTTTCTTAAGATATTTTGACTTTGAACATGAAGCACTTCGAAAAACTTGTTCCTGTTGCACAAGTGTTGCAGCTGAGGGAAGACTATATTGAGAAGTGGACCTATCTACTGAGTCTTGCAATCGATCTGTTTATATGAAAAACAAAAATAAAGTGGAATTCGATATGATACGCTCTTCGTAGTTGTTAAGATTGCATTCCTCCTATAATTGAATGTTTATTTATAGATGTTATTCTTCCTTATATTGATCTGAAATTGGCTTCCTCTTTGAGAATTGACTGAAACATTGCCTCTTACCTTTTCTACCTTCTAAACGTTCATAGTTATAGTATTATAAAAAATAGAACAAAACAACACATTGAGGCCTTGCAATGCACATTGATTGATTTCTTCTTTTATTCCTAGTTTTTCAAAGTGGCAAGTGAAAAACAACACGGTATGACAAACAGATCTCTATTTATTATGTTCGAAGATTCAATGCAAAGACCCAACGGCTTATTAAAATAATTGGAGGAAATTCAAACACGTTAACAGTCGTATTATGTACAATCCAAGTGTATGATTATAAACACAGCCTATGCTCAGCGAATGTTCTACGTTATTTAGAATTGAAGATCATTTGTTTAATATTATTTTAAGTTTTGTAATTCTAATAAACCTGCTCGCCTTGTGGATCGTGTAGGGTAAACTGTCAGTTTAGTTTGTAGGATAATTTCTGTCGTGAGAATGCCATTGAATTTTGATTTAGTTTTAATTTTTTATTCAAGTAGCTCGTCTATGTAATTGTTTTTCATAACGTCGAGGATTGTTCGCGCAGTTCCTTCAGGAGGGAGAGGTAAATTAAAACTTTAAAAGAAAGGAATGTATATTTCATTCTTAGAAAGAAAAGCAATTTCTTCTTCTCCAGTTGAAAGCTGCAATTTTCTTGCTCAGGTGTTTCAGTCGCTGCTTTTTGAGTCCCCCTCCTCGGCGGAGTGTTGCAAGGCGAATTTCGCGGCTTACCGAGGAAAAGAGAAGACGATGACAAGCTTAAATCGTTTCGAATTCTCCATTTATTTATTTATTTATTTTGAGAATTTTTTTTTTTTTACGGAGCACTCGGCTGTAATGCTGAATTTAGAAACGTGCTTATCTGTGATTCAAAGGATTGTCAGTTGCGTCATTCTTAATCGCGAAAAGGAATTTGGGAATTAAAAAAATAAGGCGATAACATGTACATAAATAATAAATAAAATGAGTTGTTTCCTTAAGAGGAAGTAGAGAAGATATTCTGGTGGCCAAAAAAATAAAGAAGATAAGCGTTCGATGACATCGATTGGATTCAGTCGACGTAAGCGAAATGGTTGTTTTTAATGCGCATATTTAACAAGAATTATTATAATTATTACAGCTGCAAAGGCCTATGATGTTTATCTCTCTTAATTAGTCTTTGTTCTAAATCCGGCAGACACTGAGAGAATATTCAATTGATAATCCACTCTATTCTATAAAGCAATATACAACCTGTTATTATTGATAAACGGTTTCATCTACGCCCGTCCACTTCCCTGACAATAAATTTAGTCACCTATGAAAGGGAAGCTCTTGTATCATCATCCTAGTTTAAAACGTATCAGCCTAATTTCTTGATGATGGTCACGATTAAGGGAAGACGGACTGACTGACTGACTTCATCTATCTATTGATGGCGACGAGAAGAATGGAATAATAAAACAGTTTCGACTCAATTCGTCGTTCCTTTTTCCCAGTGATTCTTTCCCTTGATAAGTTACCGACATGAAACGTGTCTGGAATTGTAATTGCTTGCTTTTGCTTTGCTTCCCGTTTAGTAGTAGGGTTGAGCTATCAGGAACCGACTAGAGAATTCGAACCTGAGAGCTTTATGTAATATAATAGTGATTTAAAATTTGATTAATTTCTGAAGAATATATATGCTCTCCTACCTTATTAGATCGATTTTTTTTTGATTTTTTTTTAAATAAGCAAATCTATAAGAAATATGAACATGACGGTGAATTCTAAATCAGCATTATTGTTGCTCAAATTACAGAATTTTTATTGTTATAGTGATAGATCAGTTTTTTTTCAAACCAAACATTATGTATGATTTCAGTATAAAAATATCACAATTTAGTATTTCCATGGTAGCCACATTCGGTTTTGCAGAATCTTTATTTTTACTGTTTTTCATGCAATGAATTAGTTAGTTTCTAGTGACACATAACACCTCCCTTGTAAGTGAGGTCTCACGTGACAGTATGAATAATAAAGATCCGACTCATCAGGTTCTATAGCAGTGACAACACCAGTCAGCATGCCAAAGGTCCGAATATTATTCGACTTTGAGAGAGGAATGATTGTGGGGTGCCACCATGTTGTGCACAAATGCGAACAGACAGGTGCAACAACGACAGTAAAATGTTCCGGGCGGCCTAACCTAACTTAATCTAGCCCGACCTAACCCAGACGCCTACTCACCAGCGCAGCCCATGACCCATCAGTGCGCACAGTGTAACGTACTCTCCATGAGATTGGCTTCTATGGGAGAGCCGGAAAAAGGCCATGTGGAGCGATGAAAGCCCTTGACCCTCCAACAATATGACAGTCGTTTGTGGGCCTGGAGACGGCCAAACGAGAAATACGAACCAAAGTACTTCGTACCCACAGATCGGCCTCGGTGGCTCAGTGGTTGCGTGATCGCCTCTGATGCCTGATGCCCGAGGACGCGGGTTCGAGGACGACGAGGACTTTTTCAGGGGGGAAATCCTGAGATCACGCACTTCCTTCGGAAGGGAAGTAAAGCTGTTGGTCCCGTGTAGTCGTTTGCCGGCTTTACGTTAAAGAACCCTTGCGAGGCAAAATTTGCGGCCCCTATAACGCCGTCCTGAAATGACCATGGCAGTTGAAAAGGACGTTAATACCAAACCAACCAACCAACCAACCAATCGTACCCATAGTGAAGGACTCTGGCGGTGGGGTCGTCGTGCGGGCTACGTTCTGTACAGCAGCAGGCGTAGGACCTATCACCGGTGCCGACATGCGACCGAATACTCCACGGTACCAAGAGATGTTGGAAACGCACCTTCCTGGAGCGATGGTGGAGTTTTATGGCACCTCATCGGACTGCCTCTTCCAGCAGGATAATGCCTCATGTTCAACACAGTCTTGGTTCGCCCGTGCGGACATTCGGTTATTGCCCTGGCCTGCGCAGAGTCCAGACCTGAACCCAATCGAAGCTTCGTGGGGTTTGCTGGAGCGCAAGTATAGATGCACATTCCCACGGTCACGAATCGTCATCAGTTGCTGATCCGTTTGACGACGAATGGGACCGAATGGCTTCAGTGGAGTGTAAACAACTTGTGGACAGCCTTCCTCATCGTGTTGCAGCAGTAATTGCATCAAAGGGTGGCCCAACGCATTACTGACGACAGCATTTCCATAGAGGGCACGTGGAGCGGGATGTCCGGTGACAGGGCAGTGTATCTAGCACCAGTTTTTCGCAACATAGTAATTGTCTAGGTCTAGCTAAATCCGTTGAACTGAGCATGTGCCACAAGTTGTTCGGCCAATCCACAAGTATCTGGCAGAACATCATATATCCATTGTGCCCCATCCAACAGAATATTTTTGTCTTTGTGATAATAGACTGCACGATCACAAAAAGTGTTTTTAGGAAGCATTCCGACAAGAAAAGCTGGGAACGATGGTGCTTTCAAAGAGATGGTGCTTAAATTGTTAGAAAACGAGCAATAAAAACTTTATACCTTCAAAAGCTTTATAGCGAAAGTTCGGTCTTTTTTTTTAATACCTCCTTTTAATTTAAAATGAAAAGCGAAGGTACTCATAACAACTAGCATATAAAGAAATCTTTGGAATCTTGAATTGCAGTGAAGAACAAATATAGATGCTAAGAGTTACTGTTTATTCGAAGTTCAGATCGAGGAAGGTTCACGATTCGCGAAGAACGTTGTCATCTGAATATATCTTATTTTTTTCATAAAGCTGTATATAATAAACTTTGAATTTTTGATCTCAGAGTAATTGAATATTTTTTACTTCTGGGCAGAGTACTTGAAAGGGTTTGTTCGTCTACGGACGTGAAGGCTAAGAAGAAATAAACCCAGGCTCGGTTCCAGTCGAGTGAATGCAACAGAACACGGTCTCCAAAGAGAAAAACGTCTTTAATAACCTAATTGTTTTCCTTTGTTCGATTCGAAATCCGAGTTGGGGCTTTGAGTCCCCGCCCTCGTTGGTAATGGAGTGAGAGAAAGCCATCGCTCGCCTGCCTACGCAATTTTTCACTGGCTTCGACTCCCAACAGACAGACGGACAGGCAGACAGAAGAAGAAAACCTCAGGCAGGAGTGGTGGTAGTTGGTGGTGATGGAGTGGGAAGGGGGGGGGGGAGAAATAGCAACATGAACTGATAATGATCTGCGTGCTGAAAATTGTGTATATGAAAACTATGTTTTGTTTAGTGATATTTGCTTTGCATTTGATAGCTTTATTTATCGAAGGTTAGAGCTAAAGCTCACCTCTTTAATGTTACAAATTCTGCTTCAACTTGAGACCTTATTTAGCTTTTAAGGTTGATTGGATTCAACTGCAGACTCCTTTTAAAGCTGCTATCTTTCACGGATTGTGCATCACATTTAGAAAATTTCAAAATTTATTCATAGGTGTATGTTTCAGCTTCCAGTTGCTTAAAAAGGGTTAAAGAAATATTTCCGCAACATGCTAGTCATTTTTCTTAAGAACGTTTGGCAGCGGGCGAAACTCCGTCGAACTCTCTCGCAAAGGATACCAACACAAGAGCCAAACTTATCATTTTCAGGTCACTACGAATCTCTTATAACGCTTTCCAGATCAATCGATGGTTTTGGATCTGTGGAGTTTACAACTGCTGCCTTGCTGTGATTAAAGGGTACAGTCATTGGATAAACGGTACCATTGCGAATAAACGTCGTGCTATTGATGTGAGAGGTGAACATCGACTACGAAGATGTGTGCAGGGCGACCGACACGATAAGGACAGTACATGGTTAATCGGTGGTGGGTTCCTGTGGTCGGTTCACTTTATTGGCTGCTGATGGAGCATGGGGACCCATTTGTTTTATTTTTTTACTTTTCCAATATGCAAAGATGTTTATGCACAGTTCCCTCAGTCACAGAAAGTTGTATGGCTAATTCACGACAGATTTGGCGTAGATTAGCTTCAATGAGTGACTTCAATGCATCTTCATCAACAGCAAGCGATTGTTCAGAGCGGGGGTTATCTTCGATGGATTTTTCTCTATCCAGAATTTTGAAAACCAAAGGCATCCTCTCCCTACACATGACATGGATTTTGGTATGCCTCATTTGCAGTGTGACCCAATTTGGAGTCCAAAAGCAATGCTGCTCGAATTTGGACTTCAGTAGTCACCATTGTAGATTCTCATTTCCCGCTTGTTAGTGCGATAAAATAATTTGAATCTTTTAAGGGAACTAATTTCCTTGAACTCAGGGTTTTCGCTACTTTCCTTTGTCTTTCTTGTTTAAAAGCTGATCATCATCTCTGTCGAAGGTGGGAAATAAAGCCGAAACGAATCGGTCATCATCAAGTAATGCAGTCCTGTTAAGCCTCAGTCTCTTTTATTCCAGTTGACGATACAAAATTGCGCAAATACATCGTTGTGAGGAAAATGTGAATAGTAATACAAGCATTGTGTTTCCAATCGTGATTGACTAATAGAAAATTTCGAAATACCTCAATCCATATTAGTCGAAGCACCATCAATTTTGGGGATTTCAGCGAGCCCTATAACGATTCCAATAGCTTAAGTCATCATATATTAAGTTGACATTTTTAAAGCTTTTCTTGCCATAAGAATGGTCATGGGTTTTATTTTTATAATGTAAGACCGTTAGGCAAATTAACTTCATATTTTCGGCTTTTTTTTTTAATTCCTTTCCAGTTTAGTGACGTGGAATAGTAATGTTGACATATTTGCTATCATCAAGTGAGCCGATGTTGCTGTTGTTGTTGCTGTTTCTTTCCTTTTCCTATTTCCGTTTACGTACCTGTCATTTATCATTAGTTCCCCGGGGATAATTTGGAATCATTTTCCCATCTGTTCTGTCACTGCTCAAACCGATGCGTAGATGATGCGGTCGATCGAAGTTGGACGCGAGGCGCATGCGCCGCTGATAAACGTCGTTGCGTAACCCATCACGGTTCTTTAATCAGAGTGATGGAGGGGGGCATTAAATGAGAAAGAGAGTGGGGGAGGGGGCATGAAAGAGGAGGTTTTTACTTCTTTAATTCCGAGAGGGAGGATGCATTCTTTTGTATTTTGTGGAGACTGTTTGCGTTGTTGTTTTAGTGCGTGGGTGGAGGGAGTCTTGTTGATTGCGTGGGTTGGATGGTCGTAACGGAAGCTCGCTCGTTCTGGCTAATCTCACTCCACGACAGTTTAATTAGAAATAGACCGTTTCTGGTGCCGTCTTTGTGTGCCTGAATCCCCCCCCCCCTTTCGATTGGTAATTCGAATGTAGAATTAGAATGTGTCTATGGCTGAAGCGTCCTTCCGTGGATTGTTTCACGTTCTGGCGACTGATGCCTTCTCTCAAGCATGAGTGAAGAATCCGGGAACAACTAGAGCACGAAGGGAGAGGAGAAATAAAGCAGGGAAAGTGAAATGCTGTTATTCTATGGTCCCTCAGTTGACAATCTCTTCCTATGCATAGAATAGAGGATAAGAACATTTTATAAAACTAATTTGTGTGCGTGTTTGTGTGCGTGCGTGCTTATTTCATGTTTGCTTCAGCTTCCTAAGAATAACAATTCCTTCGCAGTAGCCAAGCTCTTTCACGATTCAGTCAACACGAGGAAAAATTGCCCTCGTAAGCTTCTTATATTTGCTGAACACAGGCAACGCGTTGATTTATGAGGAGGTTACAGAAACGTGGAGAAGTTATCAAACAACTGAGAAGTTTTGTTTTATAAAATGTTCATGCATATAGTTTATTCTCTTATCTAGCATATAATTTAATTTCCAGAGAAACGTGAATTTTTGTTTAACTCGATCACTTTTCGCAAGCGGCGCTTTTATCGCTTTGGTTCAAAATGGCAGCGGCTTCGTCAAGGTCAATCAGCATCGTATGAATCCTCCATTTACATTCTATTAAGCTTGAAGGAAACATTCTGGTGAAAATCCAACGATGCACTTAAGAACTTGTGGAGGTGCATACCACGAACAGTCTTCGCCAGCTCGTCCCATAAAGTTCTAAATAACTGATAATTGTGTAGGCCACATTTAACAAGGTTATGAAGCTTGTGGTATATTTATTATCCTGGTGAAAAGTTCCATTTCCATAAAAGTTCAGTGTTGAGCTCTGCGTACAGTTGACGGACTTTACAATGAAAGATACCACGAATAATACTGCAGTTTTTTCAGGCCATCTTGTTACCATAGCCGAGTCAAGTGCTATTTGTTCTACCATTTGCTTCACTGTGGTCGTCAGTTATCTGTCACTATTCTGGAAAGCCTTTTGTGACTCCTGTCATCAATTGTGTAGTTTCAAGCTACATATTTTTCTTATTTTGCACAATTCATTGTACACTCAAGACACTGTTGTACACGCCATTAGGGAAATCATTGCTTAATAATTATTTCTCATTCGAAGTCGCTCAAATCGCCCCATTGATTATTCTGCTATGTTTTCATTGCACAAACTATTTTATTCCACTACATATACGCCGGCCAGTTAGCCGAGAGGGCTAGGGCGTAGGCTTTCTAGTTCTCGAGTCCGACTGGTCGTGGGTTCGAATCCCGCTATGGGCATGGACGTTTGTGTTTGTCCCGGGCTGCATACAGATATAACTTGTGTAAAAGGCGCAAAATGACATTAGTAGTCGACGCCAAAATTTCTAATAAACCAACCAACCACTACTTATACGAGGCATAGCTGAAACCAAGTTCCATTTGTAAATCTATATACTGAAACTCTTGCGTGTATTTATTTATTTATTTATCTGTAATTCTATCTCCTCCTAGACGGTTTGAGCTAGCGACTTGAAATTTTCAGGGCAGGCTTATCAATAAAGGACCTGCTCTGTCGCCAAAAATCAGCCCCTTACGACTCCCCCCCCCCTTCCCCACTTTCTGGGGTTTTCTTTGTAATTCCCCTCAACAGATGGCGCGGGCGGGCGAAGCCGCGGGTAACAACTAGTTTTATCGAATTTGCGCAAGTTCGCTGAATTCCTTCATTCCTTGGCAAGCCACATTTTTAGACTGTGTCAGTGCATCGTTCTGTGTGTTTAACGTGTTCAAGACAGTCGAAACGGTGAAACCGACAGACATTCAACATCAACTTTGTGGGGTATATGGAGAAAATGACAATGCCCGGCCGCATACTGATGCCAAAATTTAAACCTTCTACTGGGAACAGATTTCTCATCTTTCCTATAGCCAAGACTAGCACCAAATGATTTTTTACTTGTTCCTGTATCCGGAGCCTGGCGTTTCTTTGAAGATGATGATATCAAAGAAGACGTGACCATGCGATATTCATTTCTAGTGCCCCGTGATTAAATTGATCATTCAATATGTATATTTGCAGATATATCTGTGAAGGAGACTGTGTTAATTATAGATGACATGTGGATATAAGAACTTTTTGCTCTTTAAATAGAGTGTCCAGGTGTATTGCTTTATTACGAATCCACTTTGTAAGTTTAGCAATTTATTGTAATCCTTGTTTCTTATTGTCTGTGGACCCTGCGCTTTGTACACACTTATACTTTGTATCTTGTTTATCTTTTTCTGATGTAAGCCGATACATCTATGTAGCCCTTATGTTGCATTTTATCTTGGAATTTGATAAAATTGATATGGGCAGAGACACGAATGCATAAATCAAATGAGACATAAATGTTGTTTGTTTTTTGGTTGTTGTTTTTTTTAATTTATTTCTCTTTTATATCCGAAGCAGCTGTGGTGGTGGATGATAATGAGACAGAATAGCGAAACATGTTATCTATGGCGGTTTATTTCGGGGTGGCACTAAATCAAGCTTAAATCAGTTGGTATTGGTTATTAAGGGGAGATTAGTGTTGATGTAGTATACATTCATGAAGTCTCTATGTATGTTTCGTGATTTTTTGTTTTTGTTTTATGAGAATTGTGTTTTCTCTTCTTACGATTTCTCATCAGTAACTGTCAACGGGAGATTGAAGGGCCACGTGCTCCTGATCACTATCAGCTGTTTCATAATGATGTCAGAGGAGGAAAAAAGGGTCGGAGCATTAGGGGGAAAAAAAGACGATAGGCAGAAAGATATTTCCGAAATATTTTTTTCCTCAAAGATTAAAAGACAAATAATAATAAAGAAGATAATTTTTTCCTCTGTGTGTATAGAACAAATAATTTAATTCCTGAGCGGTCACTTCAAAAGTAGTGCATACCGTTTTTTTTTTATTTCAATTTAACTTTTATTTCACACTTTGATATTTATAGAGTGCATAGAAGGATGCTTATATTAAAAATTTAACTCAACCCATTCCCGCTAATGGCACAGTTATACCTCTTCCTCAAGATGGCTATTGGTACTTGAAAAGCAACGTGCAATTAATGTTCCTGCGTTGTGAGAATGAGTCAGTGGGAACATGCACACTATAATTCGAGATTCTCCTCCCAACGGCAGACTACACATTATAATACACCTGACAAAGTGCATCGCGTTTAAAGGTTTTGGAAGACAGGCGCGTAACTGTGAAAAATTGTCATTGCTGTTGGTTAATTTGGGAAGCAAGTGTATGTATGCAGAATACTGGTTGGGATTAAAAAAGATTAGTGCTAGTGTGTTCTTGACAGATGGCCATAAAGAAACTCGAAAAATTGTCTGCAGAGAATGGTGAAGATGAATTTCTTGGAACCATTGTGTGAGTCTGCACCGTTTTGAGCCTGACTAGGGAGACGAAGAGGCAATGGATCGAGTTGGAAGCTAAGTTACATAATAAAGATATTAAAGTAATAATAAATGAAAGGAAAAATCCGAGACCTGGAAAAATGGAACAGTTCTAGCATACAGCAGATACGCTGACAGTTGTGGTCCCTGGTTCATTTCCAGGTTGAGGATTTTTTCCTTTTATTTTATCCAGAGTCGCGAACTCGTCCAAAAAAAGAAACTCATAACAGCGACTTTAGCAGGAAAAGTTATGGCGACAGTCTTTTTCGATTCAGAAGGACTCTTGCGTATGGGCCTCATGCTACCAGAAATCGCGATTAATTCTGATGCATATGTGACATCTCTAAAGAAACTTCAAACTCGACTTGCGTCGTGTTTGACCGCAAAAGGATGTTGTGCTTTTCAAATGTCAATAAAAAAAACAAGAACGAGATCTGGAAACTTGGCTGGATATCATTGCAACAGCACTGATCCGGCACTCGCTGAGATAAACTGAACATCTTCGTGGAATGAGGTTGAAGATGGTGATGACGTGACGGTTGCTAAACAGTGATGGTCCATGGCATTACCGTGCAGTTGAAAGAAGTTGAGAGTATGTTGAGAAGTGATATTTTCAATCTTAAAGAATGTCTCAATACTGTATAAATAGCAAAGCGGTGTAGAAGGAAATTGAATTTAAAAAAGAAGTTGATATGGTTACTTTTGGAGTGGTTCATGTAAATAGATTAAATTAAAATTTATGAGGAACGAAAATGCTAATTAGAATGGCATTTAAGAACTAACGAAAATGAAATGGAGGAATTGCAATGTTGCTTTTGCAACAGGAAGCTAAATGACTATACACATATAAACAAGATATTTTTAGAATTCTCCTTAATTGAACCTTACAACGAAGGTTTCGCCTGCGAGTTTAATATTTGATTATTTAATTAGATTACGAATGCTTACATTCTCTGCGGCATTATGTGATTAATATTGAACCTAATTAAGAGGGCAGATGGCTTTGGAAATATTACCATTAACATTCAGTTTGCTTTTATTAAAGATTCATCTTATGATATTTCCTAAAGGAAGAAAAGATTAAGATGATTATATAAAAATATGGGAGTAGAAATTTAAAAAAGAAATAATTGATGTTCGGGACTGATAAAGGAGGAGAATAGAATACTCTTGAAGCTTTATTCATGGAAAAAAAATGCTTTAAATAGGGGAGGAGAAATATTACGACAGAAGAGTTGGAGGTTTAAAGTGAATAAATAAAAAAAGTTTCTTCTTAAAAGACGCCAAAACATGATTTGGATTTTAGAGAGAGGAAGGCAATTTACTGTAGCAAAAAATGTTTGGGTTTTTTTTTTTCAGAGGGAGACGTTAGTGATAAGAAAATGAGGAGGGAGGGAAAGTAAGAGAAGAGAAAAAAAATTATTTTTTTTTATTTGGTTTGTTAAATTTTTTTTTCTCTTCCTCTTCAAACAAAGACCTCTTGTAATCTGGGCAGAAGCGTTCACTCGGAGTGAGCCCTAAAGGGTTGATTGCGTAATCAATCGGGATTGTGAGTTCGAGGAAACGGGGAGAGAGAGAGAGATAGATAGAGAATACATGTGAGATAAAAGAGAGAGAGAGGAAAAATGATCCAATGGTTGTTTTGTTTTAGATTAACATTTGTAGGAGAGGGAGAATTGAGGATAGAAATTACAAGCAGGATTTACTGATTTGCCTGTTTGCATTCGGGTGGAGACATGGAAAGACGATTTGAAAAGGCACTCGTAGGAGCATTTTGACAGATATCAGTAAAGTGAATGGAAAACGCAGCAACGTTGGAGGTTCCTCTTTCCATCAGTGTCAGTTATATATCCGTAAGATTAAAAAACGAATTTATAATAAAGTGATGCCTGAATGCGTTTCATGCACTTCATAGCTGCTAGCCTTGTTGAGCTGCTGTTTGAAACCAATTTCGTTCTCTTCGCCGAAAAGCAACTCCATTATAAACACTATGGAAAAATTTCATTAATATTTAATAGGAAAAAAAATCATTTGACAGGTTTCAGCATTCGGTTTGCAATGCTATTACGCATGCGCAGAACGCTATATCTAAGCAATTTGTAGTGTTTGATGTATTTAAATTAAATTTTGAGAAGCCTGTAAAGCGTTTTAACATTTCTGTAATGAAGAATATTAAATTAAAATTCGTGCATATTCCCGGATGGATACTTGAGAAATGATCTGTTGTGAATAGAAATCGCTAAATTGCAAAAGTAAAAAAATGGCAGCATAGAATCTAACGATCATTTAAACTAATTCCAGCAGTTCCCGGAATTTCTAGGCGTGAATAAATAGACCTGTTTTGTTCCAGATGAAACAATAAACACATGGATTTTAAAATCTTAAGAGAATACTAATGAATGGATACTCGTATTTAAAAAAATGCATTAAGTCACAGAGTGATTCATAAAATGTAAACAGAAGGAAAATTGACGACACTCTTAGAAATGCTCTCGTTTTTTTCGGTTCGACATCGATGGTGAGCATACATTATCCATTTTCTTTAAAAAAAATATATATTAAAGCCTTCTTAAGCACCCTACAATTTAATATCCGGACAACTGTAAAGATAGATTGACATATAAAGAGATTATAGTATTTAATATCATATGAAACCTTTGGGCCTATAACGCAACCACCAGTTCAGTCTTGCAGTATTGGCGGTCTTCTTATGTACTTATGTGGACACCTGACGATCCAGTTCATTTCAAAAATGCTCAGATCACGACTCTGGATCAACCAATCCAACTTTTCCACAATCATCTCCTCAAAGCATCTGTTAAGACCCGAGCAGTATTATATATACTGTAGATACCTATTTACGAGGGTTATTCAGAAAGTAAGGTCCGTTTTGTAATAAAAACAAAACTACTCTATGTATTTATTTTCAAAATTTTTTCTTGACCAGATTCTATGTACCTTTAACTATTTTTCCACATAGTTTTCAAGTTTATTTAAGCACTTGTCATAGCAATCAATGTACTTCCACATGATCACTTCATAGAAGCTGCTACCGGTGAAGAAAGTCACTGAAATGCAGGCTGCTGATGATCTCCTTTAGCTTCCGGAACAGGTGGTAGCCACTGGACGCGAGGTCCGGGCTGTAAAGTGGGTGGTCATGTTGTTCCCAACTAATCAGATCTTTTGTTTGGCAACAACTTGGCCACCCGCCTTACAGTCCAGATCTCGCGTCCACTGGCTACCACCTCTTTTCTTCACCCGCAGCAGCTTCTATAAACTGATCATGCGGAAGTACGAGGTGCATTCAAGTTCTAAGGCCTCCGATTTTTTTTCTCCGGATTGGAAACAGATAGAAACATGCGCATTGTTTTAAAATGAGGCCGCGTTCATTGTCAATACATCCCAGAGATGGCAGCACCGTATGGCAGATGGAATTTTATCGCCAGCGGCGAGAATGAGAACTGTTTTAGATACTTAAAATGGCGACGTTTTCCTTACTTGAACAGCATGCAATCATTCGTTTTCTGAATTTGCGTGGTGTGAAACCAATTGAAATTCATCGACAGTTGAAGGAGACATGTGGTGATGGAGTTATGGATGTGTCGAAAGTGCGTTCTTGGGTGCGACAGTTTAATGAAGGCAGAACATCGTATGACAACAAACCGAAACAACCTCGGGCTCGCACAAGCCGGTCTGACGACATGATCGAGAAAGTGGAGAGAATTGTTTTGGGGGATCGCCGAATGACTGTTGAACAGATCGCCTCCACAGTTGGCATTTGTGTGGGTTCTGTGCACACAATCCTGCATGACGACCTGAAAATGCGAAAAGTGTCATCCAGGTGGGTGCCACGAATGCTGACGGACGACCACAAGGCTGCCCGTGTGGCATGTTGCCAAGCAATGTTGATGAGCAACGACAGCATGAATGGGACTTTCTTTTCGTCGGTTGTGACAATGGATGAGACGTGGATACCATTTTTCAATCCAGAAACAAAGCGCCAGTCAGCTCAATGGAAGCACACAGATTCACCGCCACCAAAAAAATTTCGGGTAACTGCCAGTGCTGAAAAAATGATGGTGTCCATGTTCTGGGACAGTGAGGGCGTAATCCTTACCCATTGCGTTCCAAAGGGCACCACGGTAACAGGTGCATCCTACGAAAATGTTTTGAAGAACAAATTCCTTCCTGCACTGCAACAAAAACATCCGGGAAGGGCTGCGCGTGTGCTGTTTCACCAAGACAACGCACCCGCACATCGAGCTAATGTTACGCAACAGTTTCTTCGTGATAACAACTTTCAAGTGATTCCTCATGCTCCCTACTCACCTGATCTGGCTCCTAGTGACTTTTGGCTTTTTCCAACAATGAAAGACACTCTCCGTGGCCGCACATTCACCAGCCGTGCTGCTATTGCCTCAGCGATTTTCCAGTGGTCAAAACAGACTCCTAAAGAAGCCTTCGCCGCTGCCATGGAATCATGGCGTCAGCGTTGTGAAAAATGTGTACGTCTGCAGGGCGATTATGTCGAGAAGTAACGCCAGTTTCATCGATTTCGGGTGAGTAGTTAATTAGAAAAAAAATCGGAGGCCTTAGAACTTGAATGCACCTCGTACATTGAGCACTATGACAAGTACTTAAATAAACTTGGAAACTATGTGGAAAAATAGTTAAAGGTACATAGAATCTGGTAAAGAAAAAATTTTGAAAATACGTATATATAGTAGTTTTGTTTTTATTACAAAACGGACCTTAATTTCCGAATAACCCTTGTACACTTCTTCAGAAACACCGTCCTGATGGTTTGATTTTCTGGTGGTTTTGTCGATAATGAGTAATGGATTCAAACCACGCCATAAAAAGCAACTGTATTTCATAAAGATTACAAAGAATAGGAAGGACCTATTCACACTCTGCAAAGGGTATCACAATTGTAGAGCGCGAATGTCCACTTATCTGTTCATAGAACTCTTCTCTTCTATGATTAGCTTCTATATCAATTGCCTTCTAGCTTTTATTGAGATGATCAGTAACTTGACTAATCTGAGTTATATCACGTTATTAGAGCTGTTAGATTGTTTGATTTTGAGATAATGGCAAAGTGCGACTGCTTCTCAGAATTTTTCGCAACATTCTTTTGTCCCATTCTAGTCCTTGTATTTGCTAACACTTGACTTAGGAATCCCCTTTTGTGGCTGTATCTTTAGTGCGTTCGAAGTCTATTCGTTTTTTCTCAAGCGGCATCTTACATTCCTGCTCAATCAAGTGATTGTCTTTTTCAAGCCTACATTCTGTAATGCTTTGCATGCGTACGACCTCTTCAATAATTTGAATCTCCGGGTAATATAACTTCAGGTGCCTCCGATAAATTTACCGTGCCCTGTGGACACGATCCATCTTCTTATCTCATGCTTCGGTTGGATCGGCGCCTATGTCCCTTCGGGGAAGAGGCCCTCAATCGCTATAGGGACGGTCAATGGCTCATTACACGGAAGACAAATTGGCAATCAGCTCAGGGGTAGTTTCACCCAAGCAATTCACTGTTGAAACGTTGGCGAATATAGTAATAAGATGGCGTTAAATGGATTTTGGTTGTTTCTTCCCCTTTGTAGATAATGTTGTTCAGTTTCCACCTCTTTCTCGTTTCACATAATGATTCTTTTCTCCATGATTTCATCTAATGAATCGTATTAGCTGCTTCTGTTATTGCATGCGTGTCCGGAACACTTGATTTGTTAGACTTTTCTCAATAAATTATGAAAGTGGCAAGCGATGTGTGAATATAAAAAATCATATTCAAAGCGTCCGAGTGTTTATCATCGAAAAGATAGCAACTCTTGTTGCAAGTACATTCAATATTTCATATGGTGATACAGCTAGAAATCTAACTGAATCAGCCTTTTTGGTCAAGTGGCTGGCGCAGTCATGTCTCGCTACCCCCTTTACGACATGCGTGAGGGTAGTGGGAAACGGAGCAACTCGACTGCTGACCAGAAACGCACCCTGAATTGGGCAGTAAGCGAAAAGGCAATAATGATTAAATGTTAGTCCATATTTCGGAAACGAAGCCATACTGAGCCGTATGAAGTTCTGTGGGTGAGGTCAAAAAGTAACCGGTTAACGGTTGCTGAAATTAGCGGTTGGTTTGTTGTGACATCATCAGTCGGCCGACTCACCCCTGTTTTATGAGCAGCTAAAGTTGCAGGAAGGGAAGAGTTCGAATGCCTTTGAATTCGTTGAACTATTTTTAAATCTTCGCCATTATATTTTATGCAATTGCGAAAATTACCAGCAATCGATGACATTCGTTCTTTATTAAGTAATAATAATAATAATAATAATAATAATAATAATAATAATAATGGAAGAAAAATCTCTTGTCCACAAATAGATATTTTTAATTTAACATATAAAAGTGATACCTGAAAAATGATTCACAAAGTGATCGAAATAGGTATATGATTCATTAAAGTATCTATTTATGGACAAGAGGTTTTTCTTCCATTATTATGTTCTTTATCCACGGTGTTTGGATGATTTCCAAAAAATTATAAGATTTAAAAAAAACTTAAATTAGGTTAATAAAAAAATTAACTTAAATGTAATTAAGACCACAGATAATTAATTAAACTTTGAGAGATAGAAACCTGTTTTATGAAAATCTCCAAACCATATTACTTCAATAAAAATTTGTTGATATTTTAAAAAGTTCCATGTTTCTCCAAACCTTTTCCAGTTTTGAGGTTTTCACCACTTTATATTACTGGTGAACAAGGAATAACTAATGCGGTGGTTTTCCGCAGCCTTCCGCATGATTGGTAAAAGACAAATGCAAACATCCGCATGGTTTATAATTAGATTTAAATTTTGCTGTTGGACTGCTAAAATTTTTATACTTATACCGAATTATTTATCCCAGTGTTTGTAGAATATAATAAATAATGAATAAATAGTAATGGAAATTATTAAATTATTCCTTTTATTCTATCGGATCTTTCATGCATTCATAGGGGGAAAAAATTTTGTTCGTGCTAGAAATCTTTGTTCATATACAAGAACGAAATCTGTATTATTCCTTTTTCAAAAGTTGGAAATAATGGGTTTGTCAGGGCTGACTGAGACTAATCGTCTTTTTCTCGGTTAATGCGGTCGGCCAACTCGGTTAGTCAGTGAACCCAACAATAGTTGGACAGTCGACCAACCGGTCGCCTACTACGCCAGTATTCTGACCTTACCCTTTGTTTAAAATAGACAACCGAAGTTTCTCGATTTCGTTACGAACATTCTGTTTAGAGGAATTCAGTATTGCGTTTTACCGCAGCAATTCTTAACGAAATCCATATAGCTCCGCTGAAGTCCATTAAAATCTTGAAAACGAGCAATAGAGCTTAAAGGGTAAATTGGGGAAAGTTCAGGTAATTTTTTGAAAAGGAAACCTAAACCTGAAAAATAATAATAACAAAAAAGAAATGGTTTAGTTTATTAATTTCAATTTTATTAAGCTTAAAATAAAAAATAAATAAAAATTTTTTAGAAAGTTTATTGTTTCCTTTTATAAATCGCACGTAATAAGAAAATCTGAATTCCTTTTTTTTTTCATCTTTTATTTTTAAATTTTCTTTACATTTATTATATTTGGAAATACAATCAAATTAAACTGATACTGCATTACCATAACGATATTGGTCATTTATTATGTTCATCATTACTGTATTCGTGAAGCCGGTCGTTTGGTCGCCAACTTTTGTTCGAATTTTTGGTTTTTGACTTCAGATTCGGATAGAGCATCAAAAAGTGAGCAAAAGTTATAATAGGCACACATGCCCTGAATATTCGGGAACATTGGCCATGTTCCCCGAATAGATAGGACATGTATGCCTGTTATAGTTTTTGCTCACTTTTTGATGTCCTATACGAATCTGAAGTCAAAATCCAAAAAAATTCGAAAACATTGACAACAGAAGGATCGACTCAACAAATTCAATAATGATCGTTGATTGTTTTCTACAAAATACACGTTCAAACAATAAACAAAATTTCTTTAATCACGTGTACTATAAGAATTTTTCTAGTATTTTTAAAAATAGCTTCACCTACCAACTTAACGTAAGCTTAATTTAAGTTTGTTTCAGACAATTGAAAAAAAAGAAAGTTTCCTTGCTTATAGCCTATTTTAATCTAGCCTGCCTAATCTAACTTAAGCGAACTTAACTAGCTGATCTAACCTGCGTTTCACATCTCAGATTTGTTTTTATGGTTACTGGTTTATCCTTCATATATAGATAACCTACCGGGTGGTTCTGCGCGGGCTGCATGCCGCGTTATTGCACGGATAGTGATGAAACTTTGTGTATAGGCTATGCAGAGCATGGGGAAGACAATTCCAACGAAAAAATTTATTAGTGCATACGGTTGCCACCAGGGGGAAAAGTGGCGCCGTATGGAAAAGCGCAATGCGTATGTGAACAATCAGTCTCATTAAACTCTTGACACAGCAAGTGGTTCTAAGATTGCAGGAACGCGGATGTTTACAGACAAGAGTCTTCATGCAAGATGGTGCAGCACCGCATATGGATCGCCCAATAAAGGAACTTCTTCGTACCCACTTCGGCGATGTCGAGATACTGTCCAGATGCGTGGTCTGCCCGTTCACGAGACCTTAATCCATGTGACTTCTGGCTGTGGGGAATCCTGAAGGATCGTGTTTATCATGGAGGCGTACGGACCTTGCCTGAACTGAAAACCAACATTATTTGTCATGTTGCAGACTTTTCAAGGAAGACACTTAACACGCTACCCTGCGCTTCATGTAGTGCATTACTACCGTCTGTGCATGATCTTTCCCCTGGTGGCAACCGTATGCACTAATAAATTTTCGTTGGAATTACAGTTTCATCACTATCCATGCAATAACGCGGTCTGCAGCCCGCGCAGAAGTGGAGAACTTTAATTATAACCATCCGGTATAATACCTTATAATCTCCCTATCTAACCTAATCTAATCTTCTTTCAGCCAAATGAACACCAACAATTTCTTCTTATACTTTTTGAACCTAAATAACCTAACCTAACGTCACATAATCAAAAAGAGAGAAATGCAATAAGATCATTTCGTTATCGTTGCATTTTTAATAATAATTCAAAACTTATATTTTGCAAAATCTTGAGAAATATCAAAATTTTTTGTGTTATCGATTGAAAAGCATATGGGGGTCAATGCAGAAAGAAGGTTTGGGAATCTCTGTTTTAATTATCTTATCTTAATATAATATAGTGTATGGGGCACGCAATATTTTGAATCCTGAGGATTGGTTCGATTCTAAATATTATAGCAATAAAATAATCCTTTTATCAGGCATTTTGTTTTCAATATGTGAAAGTTTGAATATAAATGATTTATACAATGTCGATTAAACTATCTTATTTCAAATAATTAATGACTTATATTAAACGTTATCCCGGTCAAGATGCAGGCAGTATGCAGGATGCTCCTAAAATCAAAACTTACAAGACATTTGACTATCCTCGTCTTGATATAATATAATATTGTTAATTCCTCATTTTGTTCTTAACCCTTTTTTAACATCTTATTGCAAAATCTTTCTTTTTATGAGTGTTATTATTGTTGTTATTTTGGAAAAACCAAACTCGGATCTTTATCATGTTAAGAAATTTTGTTAAGCTAAAGAAAAGGAAACGAGGTGAACATATGGTGTAAAATTTTGAGAGAAATAAAACAAAATCGCTTCGATTTTATAACTTTTCCTAAATCGAACGGTGGTTGTGATTTGATTTTGCGGTATGAAATTTTAAAAAAACGAAGATCGTAAAAATGGAGAAGTTTTTAATAGCACCTGTTTTCTGATTTTCGAGGTTACCGGTGCGGATGAAGAAATCTGAAGAAATCATGAGACATTCCAGTTCAGTTTGATCACGAAGAGGAACTGTGAAAAGAATTGAACATGCAAAATGTAACATTTAAATTTTTTTTATAAAAAATATTTTTAGCGTTTATTGGAGAGGAAAAAGTAATTGGAGGTAATAAAAATATATTTTTTTTATAATCCTAATTATAGTTTTAGCACGTTTCTTGGAAACTCATAGTCATCGAGGATCCGATTCTTTCTCGTTAATTTCGATAGTAATTGTAATCGATGCAGTTCAAATGCGATCACATGACTGATGAGAGATCGGAGATATTGAAAGCGAAAGTCTGTGTAGTTGTTTTGCTTTTGAGATAGCGTTGAAACGAGAATGATGTTTTCGACGACGTCACTTACGACTTGCACTCCGCTTTGAACTTTCACGTTCTGACCTTCTTTTCCATCTCCAGTTTCAATTACATTTGCTGCCCTCCTCCCTCGTTGTTTTACTACTGGCGAATTGTCTCGGCTGCTCCGAGGCATTTCGATGCCTGTACACTTGGGAGAAGAAGATGGTAGAAGGGGGTTAAAAGGAAAAGCTTTGATTTTTGTTCTGTTTTTCTCTCTTTCTCCTTTCTCTTTCCTTATTTCCTCTTCCCCCTCAACATTTGCTCTAGCCAGGTGGAGCTGTCATACGTCAACCGAAATAATTTTCCACCTGTCAATGGAGAGCGCGAGGCAGGTTGGCGGTGGAAAAACGACTGTGTCCGGGTTGGAACTCGCACCGAAGACCTTGTTTATCCGTAAAGATGACAGATCGACAATCGAGTGACAAATGGCTTCTGTCAATGTCAAACGGTGACGCCCTCGGTTTAGCGAAGGAAACGAGAGAGAATTTAATAATTACACTCCGCGATGGAGGAGTTTCCTTTTGATAAGCTATTTGCGGTCCTGATTGTGGGAATTGATTCGTTATCTTAAATCATAATTATTGTGATGACATGTCGTTCATTATCCCTTTGAGTTGTTTGTTTTTAGCGTCCGAGTGGGATTATTTCGTCGCACTTAATTTGGCCACAGTCACTCTGCGTCGCTTTCGGTTCACACACCAGAATATTTCATGGGAATTCTCTTCGATGAACGTTTCTTTAACGTTCTTCTATGAATTAAAGTAGAATTCAGAATTATCTGTTTATAACAAGATGGTACCAGTTTTGAATAAAGAGGCACTTTCCAACTTAATTCCACGTGCATTCATAAATTTGTAAATAAGGTTCATTCTGATAGTTATGTCCCATTTACTTTTCCCTTTGCATGAATCACGCCCTTCAAACCTTGTTTTGCGTAGTGCCTCTTTAAATGTACCAAAAAGATGAAAATTAGAGAGAACCATGTCGAGATTCTGGGTAGGATAAAGGAGCATAGTCTTCCAGAATTGTATGAGGACGTTCTTAATGTACTCTTGATTTCACATCCACAAGAACCAACCCTAAAAGACTGTGGCCTTATCGTTATGGGAGTTGTATTGAATACGATGGTGGTTACGAATGATGCCACTCCAATGACTACCTTTACGACTCCCTCACCTGAAACGATCTGGGACAAAACAAACGCTTCATCATCAAAACGCTCCAACAATTTAGAACAAATTGTTTTCTTTCGAATTCTCAGCTTGGTTGTGAGACTTCTAGGAATCCATCTTACGCAAGTTTTCGAAAATCGGAGAGCTTCCAATTACAATCAATACTGACTGAAAATTTTAAATCAATTGTCTTTTTTATGATGAGCCGATCCTTGCAAATAACTGTAGCGGAATCATCAGTTATAAAGTTTCATCCTTCTCTTCATTTGCTGAAATTTTAATTCTATGAATTTAACGACTGATGATGCTCCTATCGACTGCACAGCAGCTTTCATAGGCAATGTTTGTGAATGTTCAATGCAGTTTAGATCTTTGTTCCAGGTTAGTCGGCTGATGGTGGTTCCTTGGAGTAGCGCTGGGCTAGACCTTTACTTCCTTCGTATATCTTGTCTCAAATCAGTGTGCAGTTGTCTTCGGTAGTGAATGGGAACAAGAGGGCTGAACTTTTTCTCTTATTTTCAGTATCATTATCGTCAATAGGGCTCTTTATTTGTAATGCAAAAATCAATTAACAAACCATTTTACAGATAATCGCAACTGCTCTATCTGAGCACAGAGAAATTGGAAAGAGGCGTTAATTTTTACTTTTTCAAGACGATTTTTTTTAATAAAATACAGTCTTGACAAAAAAATATCGACGCATCCTGAAAAAATGAATCAATCGCAACGAAACTGAACATGCAAATGCCTTTTGAGCAGATATGCAAAATTTCGCAGATATTTCTGGATGCGGTCCGGACTGGAGAATCCTGTCGTACAAGAAATTATGGTCTGGGATGTCATTTCGCTTGATTGTCCTCCGCAGCACCCTCTTTGAGAACATGTTACGACCCTCTATGTCGTTATCACATATATGACACGCCTCTCCCTGGATTTTGCACGATATTATTTCCTTGACCAGCAAGATTTCTCTTATGAAGCGCATATGTGATGAGGCGTCTTCCGCGACCAATCGAGAAATGTCGACCAATTAACCTACCAGTTGGAGGTTATGGCAATATATCCCTCAGAACTTTATGAATTCATGAATTCACATTGGGTAACAGCTTGTTTCCAGGTAAGAGGTGACCTGCTTATTTTGTGTAACGCTTTCTGTCCAATAAATCATCCAGTTGGTAAGAGCGGTGCCAGCGAAAGCCATGATCCCTGGTTCGAGTCCAGATCGAGGAATTTTTTCTTCCCTTTTCTACCTTATAATTTCATCCAGTTGTTTTGAAAATCTTGTGCTTAACTTCTATATCGGCCAGCACACGTACATTTGCGAGCTTTCACATTCAGTTTCTTTCTTTGCAATCAAAAATCTATTATTATTTATAACGCGCTTCGTTTACATGCCCCATTTTTAAAGGATTACTATAGCTGGATTTGTATTCGGAATGTTTGCAACTTCGTACAGAAACGCGGGAAACTTAAATTCGCATCTACACTTCATTGGTCTGTTTTTATTATTGAATGAGAAAAAAAATGGGGTATTACTTTTGAGCAATCTTGGCGTATTGTAATTATATTTTTTCCGTTCTAGATATAAATAGATATGTTTTAACCACCCTAATACGTTGCATATTAATGAATGGCGACGAACGATGAATAAACGCAATTTTAATACGAACGGGGTTAGGTCCCCGATCAAGGACGCCAAGATTTTTTCCCTACTATATATTCTCTTTATATTGTTTGCTTCCTTTCGATGAGAGAGCAAAATTACGACTTTTTTATTTTATTTGAAATTTTTTTTGTGCTGCTCCTTTCCTAAAGAAGTCTCTACAAACCAAAAGAGAAGCGGTTTTGCAATCGGTTCCCCATTTCTCAACCCCTTTTTTATTTATTTACCAACTCACTATCATCATCACCATCTCTATCATTTCTTCTCCCCCCTATGGTAAAAACCCACGGCCACCGTTTCCTGGAAGAAAGTTGAGACCTTGGCTCCGGGGGCTGGACAAGTTTTCTTGCCACGTAATAGATGTATACACACACAAGTTATCCAGAGAGGGGGAAGAAGGAAAGGAAAAGCATTTGATAATTTCTGTTTAAAGACTAAGTTCATTCGACTCTCTTAATAAAAAAAAAAACATATCCTTGAAAGAAAACGTGTTAGTTTGTATCTTGGTTTGGTTATGTAATGCTTGTTTGAAATATGCTCTCCTAGCTGTATTCGATTTTTGATTATTTTGTTAGTTTTATTAAAAATGTAGGGCATTCACCCTCTTTTTGAGACACCAGCTTTAGAAATTATCTCCCAGACGACTTTACCCCCATTTTTTCCTTCCTCTTTTCTGATTTTAATCTTGAACAAGAAATAATTCGAATGCCTTTGCGATTACTGTTAGTCATTTGAAAGAGAAAGAGTTGTAGAAACTCAGTAGGTCTGCCCTCTTTTCATCCTATTGTTTGTGATTTATGGCTTCTGCCAATAAGAGTGAAATCGAATATTCAAGTTAAATGGATAAGAAATAATGCCTCTTGTAATACAATGGTTTTGCTTCCAGAGTCTTTTACATGTTGGTGTTGGTACTTACATCATGTGGATATTCTAGGAAAAAATATAACTTTGAATTATCTGGTATTATAAGACTCTCTGATAGGTGAACATACAACATGAAAAAAAATTGCTATGATTGCTTGAATTAGTTCTTCAAGTACAATTTTTTTTGCTTGTACTATTGAGTAATTTCTATTCACGATGGAGATGGTATCATTAAAAATGAGTTGAAGTTTATTTTAATTTTAAAGTTTTGCTTGTAATTTAATAAAAAGTAACTGTTAGCGATAATTCTCCTGAAAATCCAATATGTAGTCAAAGTGATGAAATGTTTCCTTCAAGTGTATGTGATATGAGGGTTGCCTGTTTTTTTTTTTTGGTTTTTTTTTAGCACCGCGTTTTCTTTGAGAGAGTTAAGTGTTGAGCTGTTCGCCATAGACGGCAAAACTGGTAGCTTTACGATGTACGAAAACATTGGGACATAAACTTTTAACGTCGAATTTAAATCCTATAGCTACAGTAATGTAAGATACATCGTTAGGAAAAGGAAACCCCACTGCTGTTGTATTTTTCAGCTACATGCTTTTTGTATATTACAGTACTCCTGTGAGAGTCTTTTAAAATCCTCTTCCCATTTATTGAATAGCGATGACTTTTATTGCGAATTATTGAAAACTCAACTGTCATATAGACATATTTTCAAAAGGTCCAGTCATATCATTGCTACATTTTATGGGTGTTTTCCATAAAACACTTCTTTCATCCCGTGAACGAGTAAGTTATCACCACCTGTCTGAGTTACATTGCTAAGGAACATGCGCATCCCTCTATTTAGGGGTGCTGGAAAATAAAGCAGGACGGGTCAAAACATTGGTTGCTACTCCGTTGTTCGATTTGCATAATATGAATAAAAGTCACGTATCCAATGAGCTGTTGTTCAGTGTAAATCATAGCCGTGGGAATAGACAGACGTACTATGAGCCAGATTCTGTGTCTCATTGTTTGTTAGTAGCCGTGGAGTGTTAGAGCGAATACACGTGTTTTTGCGAACATTACTGTAAATATTCAGTTCTTCTATCAAATATCGTCTGCAGAATGCCGCAAAGACGTCATTTGAGTGATTACGATCGTGGACAGCTTGAGGCAGGGCAAAGTGTGACTAGAGTTGCGCGAGCAGTGGGCATTGCGAAAACTGCTGCTGCCACCAGAGGATCCGCTTTACGTGTGCATGGGGGTGGTTGTAGCATAGCCCTTTCAGCAAAAAGAGGAAGAAATCAGACACCCGCACAGATAGTCGCAGATGGTTTCTGCCAGAACCATTTCCCGTCGGTTGAATGATCTTGGGCTTTATGCACGGAAGCCTGTCAAATGCATTCTATTATCTCTATAAGATATTAGAGTGGTGTAACGAGCATCGTGCTTGGGGCGATCAAGATTGGTCCATGGTGATGTTCTCCGACGAGTCTCGGTTCACTATGCAGAGTGATTCTGGGCATCAACTGAACTGGCGTGAAAAGGGAACTCGTTTTCACCAACAACACGTTCGGGAAGTGCAACGTTTTGTTCAAGGAGTCATGATGTGAGGGGGGGGGGTCATCATGCATGATGCCAGAACACCCTTTCACATCTTTGCAGGAGGGTCTGTTACAGCAGCACGGTATTGCAGAGAGATTCTTCTGGATCACGTTCGTCTTTTCCGTGGAGCAGTTGGTCCAGACTTTGTCCGGACCTCAATCCCATAGAACATGCCTGGGACGCTCTTAGTAGACGTGTGGCAAAGGAATCCTCCTCCCAGAACGCTGCAGGAACTGACAACTGTGTTACAGGAAGAATGGGATAAGATCCCGACCGCAAACTCTTGCGGTTCGAGGAGGCAATACTCACTACTAAGGATCTCACATTTCAAACCGGTGACAAACAACCAACATTTTTCTTTAGTCACTCATTGATGCTTCATGATACCTCTTCTGCTTTTGCCATTTTGTTCGTTTCCTTAGTTCAAATTCTATGCCATTTTGTGTTCATAAAATCACTGTAATACTGCTACTGAAGTTTTGGTAACGTTTATTTCTTGAGACAGTATTTATTGACAAAAATGCTGCTGTTCCTTAGCAGTTGTCAAGTAATGTAGTATGAAGGATATGGGAGCATCATACAGGATGTTTCAATATGAATATCTGGGTTTTGAGGCTTCGTAGTATTTATTACATTTAACTTACAGTTATAAATAATACATCAAATGAAAGAGCAACTCAAACAGTTTTTCCTACAAGTGTTCAATGTGAACACCGTTCGTCATACGGCACACATCGAGTCGATAGGAGAGTTCTTTCCAAACCTTGATTAGTGTGTCTGGAGTAATTGTTGCAACAACTGCTTCAGTCCTGTTTCTTAAGTCGGGTAGGTCAGCTGGTAGCGGAGGCACATACACACATTATCTTTTATGACCCCCCAAAGGTAAAAATCGAACGGCGTCAAATCGGGTGATCGTGGAGACCATGCGAAACAAGCTCTGTCATTCGGCCCCTTGCGGCCAGTCCAGCGCTCGAGTACAACGAAAGACAGAGGAGGCAGTGCATGAGCATGCGCAAAGGTGTACCCACGAAATTGTTTTAGTTGCTCTTTCATTTGATGCATTATTTATAACTGTAAGTTAAATGTAATAAATACTACGAAGCTTCAAAATATTCATTTTGAAACACCCTGTAGAACGAAATTGCCCAGGTAGTTGGTTGTAATGCAGTGACCATATGGAATCTGGAGAACAATGTTGCAGACAAGACCGGACGCATGACACCAAGTTTGATTGCGCTAATTGCTTTATTAAATAGGCGAAGGAGAACTGAAATATAGTCAGCAGTTACAGTGAGAATATCTCTACGAGTCTTGGTTGCGAACACTTTTTCCCATGCAGTATGCACGTTCGACATGAATTTCATAGACAACAGAGCCAAGGAAAATTGGCATTCACTGGATTTTCAGATTGATGTCAGAATGTTCATCCATGAATTGTATTACGGCATATGACAATAATAATATGAAGTAGTTAACCCTCTTGGTCTTATTAATTTTCTTTTTCATTAATATGGGACTTCTTAATAAGTCTTGGGGACTTAAAATGGACCTGTTTCCCCTCCTTTATCTGCAGTAGGGCATGTTTTGAATGCTGTGGGAAGACATTTGCAGTCTTAGAAATAAGTGATACATAGAGAGAGAAATCCATCAAAAGTGTATTTGTGCCAATGGGAACTGAACTTGGTGTATTTGTGCATAATTTTCGAATAAAATGAAATTTTTAATTAGCTGGCCCTTGTTTTTTGACTCAGCATGATTTTAAAGTTTGGTAAACGTATAAATACTGCTGTAATACTTACGTCAATGGATTTTATATATAAGCCATTGCGAGGGCAGATTGGCAATCGGTCTGCAGATTACGTAAATTATCTTCGATATATGATTGACTATTTCCGAGAAACTCATAATCAGCCGAGCTGGAAAAATCTGATCGTGGAGGAAAAATGCAGCACGTTATCATGCCAATCATTTTATAATAAAAAAATTTATCTCGTCGTCTTTTTTTTATTTTGTGATTGTAATTTCATCTGATGTTGTTTATCACTGCAGCTCAGTTTAAATGAATAATGCGCAGAGGTTACGTGAAAAGTAATTTATTTTTTTTTATAAATGATAAACGTCCATAGAGTATCCGAATAAAAAGTAGCCTGTTTCAATGCAGAGATTATTTTCAAGATTGAATCCTGATAAGATTATGGGCCTCCGCACGCGTTTCGAAGCGACTCTTAAAGTTATACTAGAAATGTATAGGAATTTTTTTTTTATTTTTCTTCACTCCTGCAACCAAGCAGTCATAATCGCATTCACTTCGTCCTAGACTCATTATGTCACGCAACCCGTTACGTGTACCGTTGCGACCAAATCAAGTGTGACGAAAACAGAGATACTTTAGAAGAGCGATGACGAAATAGAAATAGAGAGAGAAAAACTTGTATAGAATCATAAAAGAGGATTTTATTCACTTTTCCTTCTTTACGACGACGGGGAGGGGCACTCTTGCATCTGAAGTTTTTAACACTCGAGGTCGCCGGTGCAATCATCGCTTCTAATTGAACAGTTGATCGTCCAATAATATCGATGGCTGTTGCCGAGCGTGAAAGAATGAGGAGGAGGAGGAAGAGAGATGTCCGGAAGACCCCAGCAGACAGGCGGGGGAGGAAATTCACCGCTGCTCGCTCGTTTGACTCCGGCGGCGTGAGAGAGGAAGGGGAAAGGGGAAGAAGGAGAGAAGGCGGCGAGCACGTCGAATAACGGGAAGAAGGATAAAATGCCATCAGAGCACCGCTTGAGTTGCTCTCTCTCTTTCTTTCTTGAGAATGTAAGAATGCAGGTGAACTTAACTAATTTTCTCCAAGGGAGTCACAGAAGCCGAGCAGTAAATTTCTAATTTTCCACGGAAAATTTATGCACTTCATTTAACTGGTTAGGACACTTAACTTTTTAGGAAGTATCTTAATTTTATTTTAGTGTATATAATTTGTAATATTCTTCCTTATCGAAAGCATAATCAAAAAACATAATTGAAGGTATCTCGTTTCTAGGTACGAGGATTGTTCAGAAAGAGTGCCCTCATTTTACCCCTCACCCAGTAATAAAGATAGGAAAGCAAAATTTTGCGTGCTACAAATTGTCTATAAGTTGCTCAGAAAGAGTATTTCCTTCATATCTACATGTTCGCCGTAAACCAACCAACGCAAAACCTGCATTCATGCTTTACCCATCATCTTCAACCCCTGTCCCCCGCAGTGCGTCTTTAAGCGAACAAAGAAATGAAAATCAGAGGGATCACAGTCTAAACCAATTTGACGATTGTTTCCCAGGTTTTGTCACTCGACTTATTATGTGCGGATTTTCGCGAACTTGGCATTGGCGCTGTTCTAATTAGCTAGTAGCTGTGGCAGGATTATGCTGCTCTAACTTTCCACTTACTGAAAGTGCCTGAGCCTAGCGACCTATCGACGCCAGAACTTCCAAAGACTAACAAACGTTTGTTAATATTCGTAGCTGCTTTCTCCGTATCCGTATAATTTCATTAGAGCTCGTTGTTTTTAACGTGAGGTGTTCAAACAAACAAGTTCTGTTTGTGGAACTGCCATGCAATTCCGTATCTATAAGCTGAAGACTTCATGTTTGCAGCATGCAATATTTCGTTTTTTAATATTCATGATTGGCCGAGAAGAAAAAATGTGGGGCATTACTTTCTGGTCCCCCTCGTAGTTGGAATTCTTATGTGCGTTGATTTCATCCTCCGTGAAGCTCCATTGTCGCTATCGGTAAATGAGTAAGTTTTTAGTGGAAATCGGAATTCAGTTGCATGATCATAAGCTTTGATACAAATTCTGTTGGAGAATCTGATGTGGAACTATAATATCGTCTTTGGATGATATGATAAAATTAGATCCCTCCTCATTTTCGAAGCATACAGTAACATAAAGCGTATTCTGATGGCAGTTTTTGAAGATTTTGCTTCGAAGAATATTTCCAAACTCATCTTCTATATACTCCACGAATAAGATCCGGAGATTGTAGAGACACTTGAAAGTCACCGTCATGTTCCTCCAATTGTTCGAGCGTTATGCATACCTGCCGACTTGTACGATTGTACGGACAGATTTATAAAAGTACGAATTTTGAAAACGGCTGATAAAAACTGACACCTGGAAATGTCAAGGCAGGGTAGGTGAGAAATCTATAACTAGTGTTTTTGAAAATTGCCACACAATGGCAAAAGAATAATAACATACTTAAGTGATTACAGTTTCAGACCAGTACAACAACATTCCGTTTTAAAAGTGAGGATCTTGTGAAAGCACGAGTCCTCAGATCATTGGATTGGAGGACTTGACGAGCTAGGGACGGAGTGTCTCATTATCCCAGACATATTCAGTAGGCGACAACGTGTATCTGCAGTGCTGGAATATAACGTCATAAATGGTATGACTTGTGTTTATAACTTCCCTATGTGTCGGTTGCTGTGGAGAGTACCCGCAGTACATAGTAACTGAGGTCCGTACCAGTAGCACCCAATGGTGCGTCTTTTGCGTCATTATATTTTCATGCATTTTATCATTCTGTTCAGTAAAAAATTGGATTATAGAGCACACCGGTTTTCGGGATTGAATTCGTTTTTAGCTAACTGCTAATAATATTTAGGCAATAACTCAAAACCGGATAGAGGTATCTGAAAACGGATTTCATTATCGGATTAGTGAGGAAATTGCACCCCAGATTGAATGGTCACATGACCCCCTTTCACATGAACAAGTAAATTGACTCTGGTACATTTTGGACTAAGCATACGAATTTCATTGTCCGTAAGTTGGCAAGTATGCTTATGGCATGGAGCGTTGTCTACTGGAAGGAGGCTTGTCCATCAGGGAAGATGATCCAGGTGCTTAACAGGCAGTGATGCTGAGATACCATTGAATATCTAAATATCGCTCTGCGTGTATTAATGGATCAAAGGGCTTTTGAAGAAAACTTTCTCCAGAGCATTACGCTGTGCAGGTAGGATTCATTAATTGAAGGAATGATTCGTCGGACCTTGCTCCTGTTTTCTTGACCTAGTTTCGATGTTTTCTTGTCTATTTTAACGAATTCTGTGATTTGCACTAGAATATATGAGATGTGGATGGGTCGTCTGCTGTTAAATCTCATTATTGGTATTGTGCAGTGTCAGCAGCAGTGTTTCACCTGGTTTGTGTTATTGTATTGAGCGGAATTTCACGAATGGTTGCACGTCTGTCCTCTTTTACGATCCTCTTTAGTCGACGTTTCCCGCCTCATCGATCCGCAGGAAAATCTCTCACTGCTTTTTATTGTCTTTTTGGACCACTTATGCAGTTGTTTTAGTAAAGTCGTGTCATATATTTGAGATATTCGCAACCGTAACACCTACTATCATGATTCTTTCCCATTTGTATTAGTCTAATATTCAGAGACGTGGAGATTCTTTCTTGCAATTTGTTTTATATCTATATTGTTTATGTAGTGATACCACCGCGTGTTCTTAATAATTTGCACGTTATGTGTTATTGCATCTTTTTTTTTTTTTTTTTTTTTTTAAAGTTTGATTGGTCGCGGTCATTTGAACTATCCAACAATTTTATTGTGATTTTTCGAAGTTTGTTTGTGATTGAGAAATGACTTATTTCTTTTCTGAAGCAAACAAAAAGATGAGATGTGTATAGATTAGTGTAGTAATATCTTATTTCAACAGTCCCCTTCAATCAACACTCCTTTGTAAATGAAAAGGGTTTTTTTTTTTTAAATTGAGTAAGTTCTTCCGACTCCTTAATTAATTTACTCCTTAATAATGAGAGTTGACAATTCATTCAGATTGTCTTACGGTGTAGCAAATTACGTAAGTAATGCGAGCACACGAAAATGTCTTGGAATGTAAATGAAAATAAAGAGCGGGATTCGATAAAACAGAAAAGAAAAGGGAAAGGAGAGTGTGTTTGTGAAATTTAATTAGCGAAAAAGAGAGAGAAAAAATTTCGTCAACGGTTTTCTCTTTTTAATTCTCTCACCTGTTGCACAACATGTTCATCCAAGACCTTATGTAATTTAGAGATGATTTATTAACGCGAGAAAACAATTTAGGCGGCTATTTTATTCATGTTTTTTTTTTTTTTTTTACAAAAAGGACTTTACTTAACGCATTTCCATATAAATTAAGTTCTAAGCCATTTACCATCTGTTGCTCCTAAGAGAGTGTTTTGTGGAAATCGCTTTAGTACACGCAACGTTCTTTGTAATATTAAATTGTTGGTAACTTTATAGTGAAATAGATTAAATAGAAAGCGGATATTGAGCATTAATGTACACTCAATAGTGTTTATCAGCTTCAATATTAATTATCAGCTTCAGCACAATGTTTTTAAGAGGGTGGATGAGTAAGTGGTTGTTGTGTGGCTGCGAGTCAAGGATTCTTTTCAATCGAGAACAACGACGGAGGGGAGAAAGATAAAAGGTAAATCAATTATTTAAAACTTGGGTTCTGGGAAAATAAAGTGAAAAAAGAAACGTATCAAGGTTTTTTACTCAAAAAAGAATTTTCTTTATTTATTATTTTCTTCATCCTTTATATCGAAAGAAGCGATTGTTCTTTAGCTATGCATGGCTGGAAGGGAATGATTAATTGCAAATGAGGGTTTTTTATAATGATTATAGAGGGACCTTAAAGCTCGCTTTACATTCTAAAACTATATGAAGGTTCTTTCTTTTTTTTCAAAGTGAAAAGATTTTGATTCGCGCATTGGTTTTTATATACTCGCTCCAATCGGCGTATTGCGGCAGTCGCTCAAAATAGTGGCCTCTGTTAATGAATGGCACAACGCCGCTAAGTTGCGGGGTTTTTTTTGAGAATTCGATGCTTTAGGATGAAGACTTTTGGATTTCGGATTTTAGCTTATATCGAAATGTGGGAATTTATTTATTCTTTAATTTTTATTTGATATTAAAAATAGGGGAACGCAATTCCAGTTCGGATTGAAACTAGAGACCTTTCGGTTTTATCCTCGTGGTGAGTTGAGTGAGCTTCTGACTTAGCTGATCAGAACTTTCTTTTTAACAAGTACATAACACGTTAATCTTCTTGAGAGAGACCATAAGCATTTAAAAACGAATTAAGACGCCATATGGCGATAATTGATCCAGTCGAATGGCGCCAAACACCCCTTTCTCTGTGCACAATCTTTTCTTCATACAGGTTCGCCTCTTATTCAAACTTTCAAAATTTTGCACTTCTCTCTATGACCCTGCTACATATTCTTTGGCTTTCCTTCTCTGTCCTACATTATATAAGGGTCGTACAAATGAAAACGAAAAATTTGTGTGGGGAAAAAAAAGACGACGTGTAGGATCTTAAGTTTTTGTTTTCAACAATTGCGAAACCCCACGTGCAAATTGAACAATAGGTTGCAAGTGCTACAACACGTGAGAAAGAACGATCGCTCGCGCTTCGAAGCTTTGCGAGTGATCGCTTCGTCCAAACAACAGAACCCCCAAAAATTCAAAAGGAATCGCAAACAGCAAGGGGAAGGTCATGTTGACCGTGTTTTTTGATCGCAAAGGCCCGATTTTACTGGACTTTCTTGAAAAAGGCACCACAGTTAACGCAGCACGATATGGGGAAACATTGAAGGCACTGCGCGCGGCCATCAAATGCAAGCGTCCTGGACTTCTTACAGAAGGAGTGCTTCTTCTCCACGACAACGCGCGTCCTTACACCTCGAAAGCAACGGTAGACCTCATCAAAAAGTTCAACTGGGAAGCAATGCAGCATCCACCTTACAGCTCTGACTTATCCCCATGTGACTTTCACGTGTTTGGGGATCTCAAGAAACATCTGAAAGGCCGCGGGTTTCAGTCGGACGATGAAGTGAAGGAAGAGGTTTTGGAATGGTTCCACACGCAACCGAAAGACTTCTTCCGTAAAGGAATTACATGCCTTGTTACGCAGTGGAATAAATGCCTTAACGCATTTGGAGAGTAGTTTTAAATTCCTTGTAAAATAAAATAATTTTCGTTTTCATTTGTACGACCCTTATATGTCCAGCATACAATCGTTGAATCAGCCGTTCACTGCTCATTAGTGTTACTCAAGGCAGACTGCATCCATAACATTTCCGCACATTTGTCTCGTACATTCTTATCATTTGTATTCAATTTTTAAAGTATCAGACCAATCACATACTTTAAAAATTTAATTTCTACTCTATTCGTACGTTTCTTATGCATTTCGCACAACATCAGTTTCACTCCCAAACGTTGACTTTGGTACAATACTCGTTCAAAGTATTTCCATATTGGAATTTGTGGGATCACATGGAGGAACGTATTAAACGGAACAATCGCCATCCGACTAGCATCGCCGACTTGCGGGTTAAATTGTAAGCAGCATGGTTAGAGATAGATAAGACCTATCTAAAGGCTCTCGTACAATCAAGCGCATTAAAGCTGTAATTAAAGTGAAGGGATGTGCAGGTGACTAATTTTTGTCCGATTTGCTTGATTCTCTAATCTTTCTTCTTATGCACAGATTCAGTCCACGAAGTTGGTCCAATCAACACCTTTCCCTCATATTTCAAAATTTAGCCGTAATCCTAAACTCTTGTCACATTTCCGTGATCCAGCAGCCTTCTTCATTTCGTCTTATTTCTGAGAGAAGACAATTCTACGGGCTAAGATGTAACAATGTTTCAACAGTAGTTCAATTGAGCTATTGTGGGAGCATTGTTCCAAAGATGCATGTTGTGGAATTGTGCTTTTTATTTTTCTTAGTGTTTAATTAAATTATATACAAAGATCTTGTGTTTAAATGGATCTGTAAAGACGTTTTATCTGTTTATTTTCTTTTATATAACATAAAATAACTCGAGTAATTTTGGAAGATAAGCGAAATTATACTGCATTGAGGGAAAGTGGCTTCTCCTCCTTATCCAATTGCATTTTCTTTTGGAAAGTAAATTGCTTCGTCAATCTCTACCGCCCATTCTTATCTCTCCAGCTCGTTTCTTTCCTTTTCTTTGCGTCTTTTTTCCCTATCTGCGTCTCCACATTTCATTCCTCTCTTCCTTCTCCATCATCATCACCGCCACTTGTTGCGCTTCGTGTTCTTTCCTCTAAACCCTTCCCCAATCATTTCATTTTTTAACCAGTTTCAAATTGCGATTCCAATTTCTTTTTTAAAAGCTTCATTTCTTCCTGAAAAGAATAAGACTATCATCGTAGTGGTGTTTTATATATATTTTTTGTTTTTTCTTCCTGTTCCACCCACCTGTTGGAACGGTCCACTGCAGCCACACCGTCTGCCGCTCTACCGCATCGCCGATCGATATAGGTGAAGGTTGTCGGTCTCTCTCTCTCTCTCTCTTTCTATCTCTGCAGTGGTAGGAAGAGAATGAAGTATCAGGAGGAGGAGGAGGAGGATGGGGTGAGGTTTTGCTCTAGAATGTCGTTCATGTTGTGTGGGATGCTCTCAAAAGTGGTCACCAGCCGAGAGAGAGAGAGAAGGATGTTCACCCGATGGATGAAGCAACGCCAGGAAACCATCATCTCGACCGTGTAATGAAAAGGGTGAAAAGGAAGTCATCGGTTCTGTATATGTATTGTTGTATAAAATAAATGAATTCTAACTAACAATAAAGAAATTGTTTTGATGAGGACTCTTGAATTAATATTTATTATATGAATATTATTACCTTAATGTGCCCCGCGAGGCGAGCCCACTTTCATCTTAATTGCGTGTCAAGAAGAATCCTGATGAAGAGCAGTATTTGCATTGAATTATGAATTCTCATAGGTTGAGCGATGAAAGTTTTCTTTGTATTAAGTAATAAGGGGCGACATTATAGCTCGTTTATGGGCGAATTTTAGATTCGCAACTCCGTCTTAAGCTCTCTTGGAGACAAGCACTCGAAATTCTTGCTGAAAATTTCTTTCATATATTAATGACGCCATTTAAGGGTTGGAAGAGAATTCCTCTGGGGCTCTTAATTCTTGAAGGATACCGAAGTAGCTCTAATAATGAAAGGTTAGCAGCTGTTCTGTCGTTAAGCACACTTTTCCATCGGCAAGGGGAATCTAAGGGAAGAAAATTTAATGAACGGTGAAAATTTTGTTTTAAATGAGGAGCGGCTGAATTCGTGCGTGAAATATTCGCACAGAGAGAAAGAGAGAGAGTGTTATGGTTATGTTTAACTATAATTAAATACATAACAATATATTATTAAAATATAATTTTTATAATAAATTTTGAAAATTTCTTGAATTTAATACACAACAAAAACTGAACAAGCTGACCCTTCTGCATTGCGACTGTTCCCATCACGGTTTCGGCATAGGGGATTTTAGGCCACGCTAAGGCTAGTATACACACGCAAAAGATTTAGTAATTCATATATGTATAAAAACCTTTACGATTGTACTGTTTTATTTTGTATGGATATTTGCTTGCTTCAGCATTTTTTGTCTTATTGACCCACACGCTGGAAAATCTTTATTGCTTCGTTGGCCAAAAAATTATTTTCGCGATTTTTCCTGATCTACGCTCCTAATCTGCTAGGTGGAAGAGTCGGTTGTATTTATTGACATGCAGAAATTAATATATTTGATATGGTTAGATGGGTAACTAATTACTTCAAATGCAACGGGAAAAAAATTTCCAAACGAAAATAGACGATGTTTTTAAAAATTGAAATTCCTTAATTTTAATGTAAATCATTTAAAAATTATTATATTTTTATTTAATCTAATCCTTCTAAATAAACAGTTATTTCTTCAATATCTGCTCATGAAATTTGTTAGTAGTCATTGCATACAAAGTAATTGGTAATTGTCGGCGATACGAAGTGATGGTAATACGTGTACAGTCTATTCCAAAAGCGCATTCACTTAGGTGAATGATGTTCGGCGTCCTTGCAAAACATTAAACCAGTGAAATTAATCGGCTCAGGCAAGAAGTCAAGTTCGAATTACGTCGGACTCGACTTCTTGCCGGAACCGATCAATTATTGCAAGGAAGCCGAACATCATTCATCTAAATGAAAACGCTTTTGGAATAGACTGTACAATGTCACTTGGATGAAGTCTCATTAGACGTAAACAATATTTCCTTTATCTGTAACTCTGTTGGTTTCTGTTTCTATTAAATTTTCTATAAATGACTTGCATATCAATTGTGTACAATTGCAGAGGCCAACAGATGGACTGAGATTACGCAAAAGCATAATCAGCGTCGTTTCAACTTTTCAACAAAGCCGTTGGGGAAGTCTCCCTTCGAATTAATAAATTTAGATACTTAATAGAATATAGGTTGTGATAATTGAAATTTTCACTAGGTCCAGTTGTATCAGCACTAAAAAAATGTATTTAATTCTCCACTTGATTAATTGGCTAATTCGGTCAAGATCTTCATTTTTAGAGTCAAAAAAGTCCAGTCAGTCAGTTATAGGGATAATAACGCTTTTTATTAGTATTATTTTTTTTTAAACTTCAAATATCTTCATTATTAATACAAATACCAAAATTTTTGAAAATACTTTGCTTTTATATTATGATAGTGTCAGGTAACAACAAATTATATATTTTCTTATTCTCGCAATTCTATATCTTTCTTAATAACAAAACGTACATTCATCCCTGAAATTATGAATGGTATCCCTTCATTTGGCAATTAGTATCTAATTCTAGGCATTTACAGAATGCAACGGTTTCATTCTGAGCTTCGCTACGAAGTAATAAACGAAATTGTGCTTTAATCAAGCAGTCTACGAAGTGACTTTTCAGTGTATTAGCGGTTAATTTATTATCCACGTGAATCCGTTGTAATGTCTCGTTATGAATTATTCGGAAAACGAGATCGGGCGCTCCTTGTTTCTATTTTTTTTTTTAATTTAATTTGCAGCGTATTCGAAAGCTCTTCTATTTTCGTTCTGACCTCAATTTATAACGGCGGATGCTTTCCCAATTAAATCATCGCCCCTTCGCATTTTATTTATTATTATTATTCTAAGGGAGCCGTGCCTCACTAACTACGTTGGCAGTTTCACTGCTTTCTTTTCTCCGAAGATATTGGTTAAGTTTCTAGGGAATAATCATACATATGTAGATAGGGACATTCTTTCTTGTTTTGATCCCAGGGTCCATTCGCCGACGTTTGTTGCAAATGTATAGACTTTCTCGCGGAGCATTCAATGCGCGTCGACATTATAAGGTAGGGAAGCAGAGACTGCAGAGACACGTTTTAACTCCAGATCTTCTCGATTCTTGTGGTTTTATCAACTAAAAGATTCAACTGCAGCAATTGCTCATTAAACTGCGAGCCTGTGACGTGTTCATTCACCTCAGCGCGAAAGGGTCTATAGGTACATCTTATAAAATTGTTAAAATGGGTTGCTGTTGCTAAAGATCATTGAAGGCCGCGGAAGTACTTGTTGTGTGTCCTGAAAAGAAAAGAACAAGACATAGTTCTTAAGTTTAAAAAAGCTTTTTTAAAAAGTTTAGTATCACCGTTCAGATCTGGCTTCTTTTGCTCACCATTTACACCATAGCGTGCGATCTCCTCAACTACGTCGTATAAGAATTTATTATGCAGTACGATAAAAACAAGTTGAATAATGATTTTTTTTATTCATGCTATAATTAAAACTCGCCACAAGATGTTAAATAGTGTATCAAGTCATCATTAATACTATAGAACTGATGCAGTTGTTGCCAGGTTACGTAGATTACACGTAGACCCATAATAGGATACTGCGGTAGACCGCACGCTAAAGTAGCATATCTTGTTCTTTCTTATCAGATTTTGCAATCCATAATTTATCTTTCCTGCTTTAATGGTAAGCGTTTTCAACTCTCGAACACGCAGATCTCCAAGCACGCAACAATCCTCGTTCGCAACAATTTCATTGCTTTGATTGTTCTTAATTTGGAAGTTTGTGGTAGAGAATTTGATTTGTTGTGAAAATCAACAATAGGAAAAAAAATATCAATTTAAAAATGGATGGATTAATTCACTATTTCAAAATTTACATTAGGCAGAGATTAAAATCTACCTAAAGAATCACAAAAATTGCATATCGAAAAAGCTCAAGACAGAATTTAGGCTTGATTAAAAAACAAATTATTACCTCTCGCTTCAAAAATTGTTTGCATTATTAAGTAGCGGAAGAATGAAGCGTATTGTTTTCACAATAGTCCGTCTGTCCCCTTCATAATTTCCGCATTTTTTGAGGTAGAAGGTTGAAATTCGGAATGTAGCTTACTATGGGCATGTGCACCTTCACTATTTAGTTTGGTTTCGATTGGCCCACTGGGGGTCGTAGTTTCGGGGGGGGGGGACCAAAAGGTCTGCGTGATAAAGGAGTGAACTTCGGTATGCAGGTTCCTCTAAGCAAGATCAACATTACTATAAAGTTTGGGCCAAATTGTCCCAATGGGGTCGGATTTGTGGGGGTGGCAGTTACTTGGTCTTTAGAACTATGGCAACATATGGCACATCATATATCATTCGATCGGAAATGATGAGAAACGAAAGAAGATAGAGCTCTTTTACTCTTTCTAAATACTACGTTCGAGAAAATCAATTTTTCGATTTAAAAAATTGGGGAGGGCGGGTAAAATAGATGATCTCAGGGTTTTCGTTACTTTCCTATACCTTCCTCGGGAGGATTAACTTCTTGTTCATTGTTAGCCCAGTCTATCTTACGTAAAAGTGCCTGTAAGCAATGGAAGTTTTAAAAAATAAAACCAAGAGAAAAATTAATAAAATAAATCGGATTCTTCATTATCTTAAAGATAATCTATAACTTAAAAATTAAAAATAATTGTGGTCTCATCTGAAGTTGGTTTACAAACCCTGGAAAAAAGTTTTCGTATTTCAGTGAATCCAGTATCATTCTACAAAAGGTTTATTTTGTCATTAATATGAATGTCTACATTAATTTCAAAATTCTACATACATTTTTGTCTGTTGTCTATTAACGAAAATACTTTTTTGCTTCCAAATATGTAATTTATTTGTCTGCAACATTATTACTGTAAAAATTACCTGGAAAAAGTTTTCGTATTACTGCAGGGTTGGAATGCCTTTCCCTCCAAGTAAAATATGAGTAGTTCAAAATGAGAAAATATTTAGATAAATAACGTTAATTGGCATATTTTACTAGTTTAAAAAGAGGTAACAAATAAATCATGCTGCCCAGAAGGTGACACTTTTAAACAAAATACCGTTGAACTGATACAAGGAGCAATGGAACAAACAGATGTTTCTCAGCTACTCAACTGTCCTTTAAGTACCATCAATTACATCTGGAAGAAGTTTCAAGAAAGAGGAACTCTAGAAACCCAACATCGATCAGGACGTCTTCGAACAACATCAAAGAGGGATGATTGAGAGTTACGACCAATTTGCAAAAACTCAGACAATCGCTTTTAAAGCGAATGAATATTGAATGGTCAAAGGCAAATGTCAACGTTTGTGACCGTTCAGTAAGAAACAGCCTTTATGAGATAGATTACAATGATAATAAACCATTCCTTACAAAAAAGCATATGCTAAAAAGAGTTCAATGGGCTATTAAACAGCATGGTATAGTGTAATTTTCAGTGATGAGTGTCGTATCTGCATCGGATTTGGAGATGATGCTGGACAGTTTATCTTGAGGCTTTCCAGCTTTGACGCTCCTGTTTATAGTTCAAACCAAATTTCCTCAGTTTGATGATTTAGGATTGCATATCTTATAGAGAGCCATGTCATATTCTGAAGATCACAATGAATAAAGCTGTGAACTGATCCGCTTTAGAAAACTTTTATTGCCTACAATCGAAGATCAGTTTGGAGATAGTGAAATCGTCTTTCAACATGACAATGTTTCATGTCACGAAGTAAAGTTCGTCACCACGTTTTTGGCCAAAAAAAAAAGACATTGAAGTGTGTTGAAATGGCCTGCAAACTCACTGGATCTTAATCGATAGAGACTGTAAGGCATCATTTGAAAGAACTGATCGCTAAAAAAAAAACAACCATCAAGGAAGAACTTAAAGCCGCTATCATTCAAAGTTGGTCTGAAATTGATGCAAACATCTGTCAGAAATTGATTGAATCCATGCCACGACGACATGCTGCAGTTATTAAAGCTAAAAGAAGAGCAACAAAAATATTAGTAAGGAATTTATTTTCCTGTTCTGTATGTGTATACGTAAACTTTTTCCCAAGTCTGCTTTAATACGAAATTTTTTCCAGGAGTTGTTTTAATGACTCAGTACATTAAATTCGGCTTTATTACGTAATATATGATATTTTTAGTATAAAAATTTAATTAAAGAATATTAAAGATAAGCTTAGTAGTAAGATAAGATGGTGAAAATATTAAAGTACATTTTTTCCGTTTTGTATTTATTCTTTTAATAATAGAAAGAGAATTCGCTCTACGGAAGGAGATCGCAGCAGCTATTGGCCGCTAATGCAAGTTAGTTAATCTATATCTATAAAATCCAAATACCACTCACTCACTCACCCAGTCACTCATTCACTCATTCATCACGAAATCTCCAGAACTATGAAGCCTTCAAACTTGAAATTTGACGAGTATATTTCTCTTGGCTTCTAGGTGCTCGCTAAGAAAGGATTTTATTTATTCTTTCTTCCTTTCCATTGTAGATGTTTTTTAAAACTCAATTTACCTGGAGCTCAATGGGATTTTTGCATTCCTTAAAAAATTGTGACGTTGGCTTAGAAATTGTGACGTCGTTGTTTGCTTTTGCGCTTATTCCGTGAAACAGCATCAATAGTAAGGCGTGGTTTCCACATCACCGGAGTCACGCCAGAACGGGACCCTAACGGAAAATTTTTCTATTGTAACTTCCTTTCCATTTCGTTTTTGATCACCAAAATGTCGATGGAAAGTTTGTCTCTGGTGTTGAAGAAAAATTTCCATTCCGTTTCGCCACAGAAGGCACCATCGCCATGACGTCATCGTGTCGACTTCGCTGCTGACGGTCTGGCGCTTCGCCGCCATTATTGTGTCTATCGAATCGAGTCTGCATTCTCTCCATCTCCCTTGGCGAACTTCGAAGAATATGGCAAAACATAAAAAGAATATTGAAAAGAAGCCGCTCTGCATTCACCTGGATGAGATTTGAGTGGAAAAAAAACTTCATAAATACCATAAATTTGATGTCGAAGTAGAGCTTATTGTTGTAGCACAGCGGTATGTTGTTGGCGTCTTATTTTGCAGGTACGGGTTCGAATCCCGCCCTCGGAAGTGGTTTTTTTTTTTTTCCTCCTAACTTCATCTTAATATGTACGGAAGTTCAGTAATCCATTTTTTAATCATAATCTCAATTTTCCAATTTGCTACTATTATCTATATATATAAAATCCAAACTTTTGCGATTATTCCGTGAAACAGCATCAACAGGAATTGCGATTATATTTCGCGCAGGAATATAATGTATCTTATTTTCTAATAGGGCTTTTGGTGGCGACCAATCTCCGGATGATGGGGGGGGGGGTTAATTACAGTATTTTGGTTATAAAGGCATGTAATGAATAACGTAAAATCTGCATTTGCGATATCGATACTTTGTCTCGATTATCTGATTTCTTAAGTCAGGTGGAGAAGGGAGGAGGTTGAAGTAAAAATAATATATAATGATTGACGTTTTCATAAGTAATCATATAATCCATAAATTAAAAAAAAAATTGGCCATGTGGTTGGTCTTTTTTTTTCTTTTTTTTCTTTTTGACTCACGTGATTTGTTTGTTTAGGTTATAAACTGTACATACCCAAAAGGCTCCTAACAGATGGGCGCACGTCTTCGAGGCGCCGGAATCAAAGTCCACATGTTAGGTCGGTTTGAGCCGGTTGACCAAGTATTGAAGCATCTTGGGAGGACCCGCGTGACGTCACATGGATCGTGATTGGTCGGATTTTGGCCACGTGGTTGTTGGTCATAAAATATCGATTTTGTTATTTGATTTAAAATTTATTTAAAGTATCCATGACTATTTTTCGATTTATTCTGAAGTAGCTGATATACTCGGCGTTGCGCAGACTCTTTGTTGATGAAATTTTGCAATTTCTGAATGTGAAGATACAAAAAAAGTGAACATTATTCTTCACCTTTCATCTCCGGCCCTGCGTCAAATTTACTCAGCTAAAGGGCCGGTGATTATAGAGAAGTGAAACATATTACAATAATAACATTTTTAAGAGCCAAAAAATTGATTTTTAGAAGACGCTCATACATAACAATAGCGAGGCATTGCCGGGTCTGCTAGTATTTATTATTTTTAAAGCTGTGTGTTACTTCAAATAATGTTCCCAAGGAAAATATTAAAGAGGTTGGGAAATGTAATTCATTAATAAAATCATTAAAGTAAGTGGTTAAACTGAAATCGTCCTTAAAGGAATGTTAAATTGAATTAGAGAATGTTAAAAAGCTATAGCACTTTTAATTTAATAATTTAGATTTCTTTTACTGAATTATAATATTGAAATAGAAGTATTCTTGAGGCATATATGGAGATTTTTTTTCGTGTTACACTCTTAAGTCTTTTAAGGTCATTGTAATTAATGTTAATGAGATGGGATCAGCCTGAAACTAATTTTAAAGAAATATTTCAGTAGTGTTGATACTATATTATACCATTAGCGTTCATAAATCTATGAAAATCCGAAAGCAACTGCTCTATTCCCTTAGAAAGATATTTAAAATATGGATGGATGTGTCGACAGATTTAAGAAGGTTGTTCGATCTACTTAGCAGTTCGCCTTAATATGCTGAACGGTTGGGATTTTTTTTTTTTTTTAAATAAAAAAACTTGATTTGTTAAATATTGAAGGAGAATTTCGTCAGAGATGGTTTGACCACCGTTGCCAATTATGTAGGAAGAAAATGTGTTGCAAGAAAGCGAGTCTATTTCCATAATCTACATGAGATGTTCTCATTGACCCTCTGGGAAAGATCCCATTTTAAAGTTGATTACGCTAGGATTTGATTTAGCCTTTGGAATGAGGTAGCTGGAAATAGTTTCCTTACTAAGAGACGAAGTTTATGAGAATTAATTTTTTTTCTTTGTCTTCTTAATCTAGTTCTAACTCTTCCCCGACAACCATTTTCTTATGTTCACGCCAGAAAGGTTTGCTAATAACGCTATAAATCAAGGGAATCGTCAACTCTCCTACTTGGCAAAGACCTCAGTCTGAGGGAAAGTTCGTTTGAGTCAGATCTTAGCAATGGAAAGGTTTTTTTTTTCCTGCTTTCTTTCCTCGGCAAAATGCCTATATTCTGGGCATCTTCAAAAAAATCGAAAAAAGAGAAGAAGAAGAAGCAATTGCGGCGTTTCTTTCCCTTCTTGTAAGACGTCTTTTGGGAGTGGGGAATGGCGTCGCCCTACTTCTGACGCCTTCCTTTAATCGATGGTTGTTGTCCGCATGTGTCACTGAACTTATTTGCTTTCGAGACCGAAGTTAGCAACGGGAAGGTAGGTAGGTAGGTAGGTGAGGACTGTCATTCGATAGAAGGTGAGTGTGTGGGAGGATGGGCTTCATCACGTCCGCGTTACGGAAGGAGGAGGCGAGAGTGCGTTTGGTGCTGGTGGTGGTGAAGCTTCTGATCGCGAATCGAAGAGTCATTGCACTCGCGGAGCCTATATCGCATAAATTTATAATTTCTGTTATTTATTCCTCTTTCCATATGTTATTTTATTGCCTCGATGAGATGACATTATTGTTGATGGTAGGGTGCGCATTTAATAAAGGGGTTAGCGTTTTTATTTTTACTGCAAATGAAGACATTGACATTCACTTTATTTGTCTTCATTAGAATATGTTGTAATGTAAATAAATATAAATTTTATAGAGCTAAAGTTGCATTGAGGAGATATTTCTCCGGATAATGCATTTATTACAAGACCATAATGGAGCAAATCAGGCCCTATAGGAAGTTCATTTTATGGTAGAGTCAAATAGTAACCATTAATATTGCCATTGAATTTTATTGCCATATTAAGCTTACAGTACTTTTTGACTTCCTCTCGTATAACAAGTTCAACTGAAAAATATTCGAATATATTATAACTATTCTAATAAATAGCCTATCTTTCTTCTTAATAAGACGTCTATGAGAATAGACTTTAAAATACAATCATATACAGCATACGCAGTCTTTAAAAATTCATTATGTTAATTGAGATACATGCGAGTTACTCAATCCAAATACATTAGTAAATTGAATTTTAGATTTAATCTCTGTAAATAATTGAAATTGAAAATTCCAGTGATACATATAGAATTAAATATGAGGTAAATAAATAAAAGTCGATTTGTTATCGAGAACATGCGCTTTAATCGAGACAACTAAAGAAGGACGAAGCAATGTGAAATCTATTCAAAACCAATTTTTATGATGACTTTTTATATAAAAAAACATTTCTGTTTTCTGTTGATTCTTCATTGAGATGGTGTGCTTTATTCGAGAAGTATGGTTATAAAATTTATACTTTTGGTATTTCACAATCGAAGACAAACATTTCAAATTACCATTTACAGTTCATATGAAATTGGAATTAATAGAAAATATACAAATAAAAAAATACTTACCAAAAATTATTAACAAATTTTGTTGTTAACAAATATTTGCAATTAAAAAAGATGTGGCCTCAATAAAATTTCATATGTCCTATGAAATTTATGTACTAAAAGGCCTCAATAAAATATGTAAAAAATGAAAACATACCATAATAAACCACAGCCCCTAATCTACATGAAGTATTTAATTTATCACATAAAAATAATAATTAAGCTAAGTAGAAAACAAAAAAACACTTTACAGTATATGCGAAACACTATATCAAAAAAGTATATTTAAGGAGTTCGGTGTACACTATAATTATATACAGGGTTTCCGAAAAAGAATTACAGCATTTTGTGATTTTATAACTTTATTGGATGGCACTAGGATGTTAATTTTGTAACAAAAATACTCATAAAATGCACAATTTTTTTTTTTTTTTTTTAACCTTTGTTAACAAGTTTCTAAATGAGCACCATTTGTGGCGCGGCACACACCTAAGCAATGTTCTATTTCTGTCCACGTTTTGTGAATCATGTCTGAGGTGGTCGAAGCGACAGCCTCCATTATTCTTTCACTCAAATGGTTTAAATCACGGATTTTCACAGCTACATAAATTTGACACTGTGTTCGTTGTTACTAAAAAAATCAAGTTCCTAGTCCAATCAAATAAAAAGTTATAAAATCATAAAATATTCTCATTCTTTTTCGGAAACCCTCGTATGCAAAAATTGCTAAAACAAGTGTATTGGTCAATGAAAAAGAGAATTCTCAATGAGAGGAACGTTAGATTGAGAAACAAAATTAATAATTTAGCAACCATTGTATAATCATATGATCATAATCCTGATGAGACCAAAATCAAAATTCTAACAATTAAAAAAAAATTATTAAGGAAGAATATTAAAGAACTCCGCTGTTATAAATATACGCAAGAATAATGTACAGGGTGAGTTTAAGGTCGCGCACATCAAAGTTTAGCTGCCCGTAAAAGTACCAGTTTGAGAATTTAAATGAAGTAAAGTATCACTGAGATAGTTGAAATGTTGGCTTGAATTTTTAGCAGACAAACTATAGGTGCTACGATAAACGTTCGAAATGACGTCCTCTTTCGAATTAGAGATTGTGGCCCCCTCGCTCGCCAGATTTATCACCCCCTGATTTCTTCCTATGGGGTTATCTGAAAAATGTGGTTTATGTGAATAATCCACGCACGATTGCTGAGCTGAAAACGAACATCACAACAAACATTTCAAATATCAATGCTGCCATACTTCGCAGAGTCTCATGAAATCTGGTAAAACGAACACGGTTTTGTATTCGCGAAAAAGGACTTCATTTCCAACATTTATTGTACTTAATTTTCAAAGTAAAACCAACAATGTCTAACAATTGGTACTTGAAAATTGAATTGAATTGAATTGAATTGAATTTATCAAAATATTTATACGCAGCTCAACAGATTGTAGCTCTAAACGAGCAAAGAACAAAAGCAACAAAAAGTAAACAAGAAAGAAATATAGCCAATGATATCAATGATTTATAAAATTATTAGCTAAAGCTTTAAAATTTCGAATGGGAAAATCGAGGTCTAATTAAACGATTATTAAAATACAATTGAATTCTAATAAAATAATAACAATGACAGTAGTCTGTAGTTAAATTAGATACAAAAAAAGCTTTTCTTAATTTAACAAATTATTTTGGGACAGCGAAATTAAGAAATTGTAAAAAATTCATACAACTTAAAAAGTTGTTAAGCAGTTTATATAAAAACAAAACATCCTGTAACAAAAGTTCCTTAAAAACCGTATTTACCCCAATTCAAACATGGCAGTATAAGAAACCTTCTTAAATTTCCAACCAACAAATCGGACAAGTTCAATAAATAATAATGATAATTATAATAAGTAAATGGAGCTCAAAGTGTTCCAAAACCATCTTTGAAATCTGTAAAAGCATCTTATAATTTTTATTTTATTTTATTTTATTTATTTATTTATCATTTGGAATTTTCTACTCCAGTTGAAGTTTATTAGGTGTATCTCGAATAATAAGTGCTCCATATTTCAAATCACATTATAACTTACTCTTAGCAACTTGAAAAGAATAAAAGAAGCTCTAAATTTGCAAGAACAAGATGTGAAATTCGTATCCGGTTTTTAGGGTTGTTTTTATATTTTTTTTTTTCTACATCTTATCTTTCATTAACAGTATAGCAAGTTTATTTAAAAAAAATTATAATAGCTCGTTCCCTATGACTTTCTGGCTTAAACAACATTGATGTCTTTGAAGAAGAAGAAGTGGAACAAATTTGCATGTCATTAGCATTTGTCTTCTCAAGCAAATACATAAAGCTTCTTTTGATGAGGTTTGCGGCTAAGGAAACAAAAGAATATCGTCCTCATGAAAATTACTCGGAAGAATGTTAATGGCTGGGGAATGTAAAAGTGGAGTTGGAGACAAAAGAACCCGACGAGTGTCATTTGTCATTGCTTTCGTGTGACCCTCCCCCGAAGGAAGTTGTGTTTTACAAATAAGGAAAATAAAAAAGGTCATTTCGTGAAACGACATCGTTGTTTATTTTAATTATTTTTTTTAATATTTACTCTTTTAGGTTGCTCCACCTGAGTTATTTAATTTGGAGTTTCTTCTTAAGAATGGTTATAATAAATTGTTCCCTCTTGCGTTAGAGCATAGTCTTGCATTTTGTACGGAGTTTAAGAGAATGTAATCGCGTCGTGGTTCCATCTCTGGAAAGCTCATTAGTGCTGATAAATTAGAGCCAAGGTTTTAATTTTTTTTATTTTTTAAATAAATTATCAAATTAAAAAAAAAACGTTCGTTTCACTTTCAAGCTTCATTTATGTTGCAAGAAATAAATTTCACCATTTCAAACTTGGTTTATTTATACTTAGTTTAAGAAAAACTGATTGGAGAAAGTGGTTTCGTGACTCATTATCTCGGTTTTAAAAAAGTCGATATTTCTATTTTTAAATATTTTTTTCTGTCATTTGCTTTATCTGCTTTAATATTGGATCTGGTTCAATGGAACTTTCTTTCTCTGACCATGGCGGGCGACATTCCAACCGCCTTTTGGACATTCAACGAAGCAATGACCCATCCTCCGCTTCCTATTGGCTTTTGGCCAAAGGATAGTCAACCCTCGTTTGGACGACGACACTCTCCCTCATCATTGCTGTCTGAATGAAATTTTCATAGGTTTTTTTTTTGCGAATAATATAGGGATATGAAGTTTTTTCGGAAATGTAGTTGGACTTCTCACTTCAGCGTATTTGCCAGTTTTCTTATCTTTTTTTTATTTTTTTAAATTTATTTTGAGATTTGCTAAGGGGAACTAAACGTTGTAATTAAAGGTGTGGAGGAAAATTTTGACTACGTGTTAAGTGATTCTAATAGTTTTGCTTCCTTAATGAAACGGAATAAGGAAACCGTGCTGGGGTGGAAGTGTCGGATAATTGAAGCTGAGTTCGGTTTCACAGGCTTTTTTTGTGCTCGTAAGCTGTAAACGATAACTTGAAAGGTATATGCGCGAATCTAGAGAAAAAATAGCAGGAAACGCATTTCTAAGCCTTATAATCTGGAAATGCCTTTGTTAAAAATAGCTATTGTACGTTCTTAATAGTAATTTTTTACTTTTTATTATTATTATTCTAACTTAACCTCTAATCACGAATTTTTTTCCATTCTTCTCGAAGAGCGTTGATGAGTTCATGCACGGATGTTGGGCGATATGACCTAGCCCGTAATTATCGCTCCACTTCATCCCACAAATATCGAATGAGATTTATATCGAAGCGCTGCCAATTTCATCAACCCATGTTTATTCAAATTATTCCTGCTCCCACTTTGCCTTTATGACAAAGAGCATTGTCATGTTGAGACAGGAGTTGCAGAATTGTCCAAAACGTCAAGGTAAGTTATACGCGCCATAGATCCTAACACGGAACAAGTCCGCCCAATCCAAACCATGAACTTCACAGTGGGCATCACTTAACCAGACCCAAACTCGACCATCTCATTGCTAGAGTCGCTCGATGAGTTGTACACTATTCTAAACGTCACTTCGCATCGATTCTGTTGTAAGATGGCTTATGAGCAGCAGCACGGAATGTTTTGGAAGTATTTGAAGTCGCATTTCGGAACTCTCTAGTAGTTGTTTGAGCCGAAGAATTCTGATGGCATGGTGCAATATCTGTTATTTTATTTGGCCTATCACTTGACGATTTGAAATTGCAGAAATCTCGCTTATATACTAGTTGCACAGATGGCATGGTACCATATTGTGCAGTACCATTATGAATCAATGTCTAACAATGTTCACAAATTAGGAAACGTAACCTAATTTTGGAGGAGCGTCCAGAATGTTTTGATCATATAGTGTATCATAATAACCCGTTGTTTTGTTAATGTTCCGCTTTTAATCTCCCATCTTTGCATAAATGATGAGATGAAACACACACCTCTCACCCACAAAGAAAGAAACGAAGGTGGACAAGAGGTGTGTATCTTATCTGTATTACTTATATATATTGCTGTTTCAGGAATGATAAACTTGTGAAGAACTGATTTTTTTTTTCAAACGCAAACATCTTTGTTTGTGATCTTAATATTGTTTAGAAGTTTAATATTGTTCACAAACACCCGGGAAATTGCACAAATTAATTTGCTTTTGTTATACGAATTCTGTATAGTTTGTGACGTTGGTGTCGCGTTCGCCACTTGCAATCGATGAGGAAAAGGCTTTGTCAGAAGATGAAAAACGCTGACAACTTTCTAGTGATTTTATTAAAGCTTCATTTAGGACTTACCTCCCATTATAAGTCTATTTTAAAATCTTATGGTTAAGAATATTATCATATGTTTATTTACAATCGAAAATTATTTACTTGAAATCTTGTGCCTAGTTTTCTCCTTAATTTTTTTTTTCCTAACCGCATACACAAATTAAACATATTGAAATGTATTTGTATTCATTTCATATCATTTATGAATATTATCAGACATTGTCATCTCTTAGAAAGGGCATAGAATAAAAACGTGCTCATTTTGTATGCAGTGAACGCATTTGATTTAAACTTCTTTTGTACCGATGTTTGCGGAATAGCTTTGTAATCTTCGTATGTGTATGTGTATCCATCATCCTTCAGCGTCGAAAAATATATACATGTTAAAAAATGAAAAACATTATTCTAGATGAAAGTGATAGCGATGCTAATGCGTCATGTAATTGCTTACCTAGGAAACGGAGGAATAATGTGAAACTCTCTGTGACGTCAGACGTTTTATAACCTCCATGGAAAAAAAATAATTTGGACGCAACGTTGTAACATAATTAAGCTTGGGAAGTATGAAATGTAGTTGAGATCGTTAAAGGGAGTTCCTTTTTTTAAAAGTTTCTTGTATGAATAGAAGGACACGGAGTTATTGGTGCTTGAATCCCCTCTTGATTAAAAGCAACCAACATCCGTGGATTTCAAGTGACCGACATTATCTTCATTCTGACGTTGTTGTTCTCATATTGCTATTATTCCATCCACTCGAGGAAGAGTTAAATAAGGAAAATTTTAATTATGTCTTGAGTAGACTGGAGTGTGGATTTGGTCGACAAATGTGGAGCGGTGTTATTGGAATTTTTAAAACAGAAAAGCAATTTGGCATCTCTCGCTCTCTTGAGTGTGTTTTACATGAGCTTCTCACCTGGCAGAATGACACGTTTAAGTTATTTATTTTATTTTGCTAATGCGCATCTATAAAATCAACGGAAATCCGCGTTCTCTATAATAGAAAAGAAATGAGAATTTCTGCAACGATTACGGAAGTATCTGACTCATTTGCTCTGTTTGTATAACGTGTGGAACAAAAGTCGCTGAACATTGGCTGTGTTCCCAAATATACTCTTAGTATCAACTGACACTGTTGCATAATACACTGTTTAAAGGACTGTCACGACATTCAGCAACCCCATCACAATTCATTTTAGCAAATGATGTCAAGCTTATATTAGTTGGGATTATTAAGATGTATAAGGGTTGCTCAGATGAAAAATGGACACAGTCTGGATGGATATGTACTACTTTATTTGGCAGTCAAGTTTTTCACTACATCCTTCACGTTTTCGTTCAAATTGAAACATCTTCTTGAGCGGCCCAAAGATGTGGTAATCACATGATGATAAGTTCCAAGACTTCCCGCCGGGAAGTAACATCTTGCTAGTTTCACGGATGACGTGGGGGCGCAGACCTGTTGCGAGAGAAGACTGGGCTTTTGTTTTTGATTGAGTGCCTAAGTTTCATGAGAGTATTGCAGTATTAGGAAGAATTGATGGTGCATTTCTTTGGCAGAAAATCAATCAGCAGTGGTCCAAGTTGGTTCAAGCTGTACTCCTCGTTGCTCCTTCCTGGTTGCATCCATTTTTACACCTTCTAACGTTCTTCACAAACAGGTGAAGTCGCAGTTTATGCACACCCCTTCACTAGAGCACTGTTGTCGTTACTTCACTTATGACGACTATTTTCATTTGGGCAACCCTCATATTACTTAAAACGGTGACTAAGGTATTCTTGAAATATCTGTACGAATTTTTCTCAGAAAGGTGTGTTCTACGTTTTACTTCTTAAACCAATAAAGATAGAAAGGTAAACTTATGCGATCGCCCTGATGCCCGAGTACGCGGGTTCGATCCCGGCCGAGGACGACGAGGATTTTTCAGGGGAAAATCCTGAGATCACGCACTTCCTTCGGAAGGGAAGTAAATCCGTTGGTCCCGTATAGTCGTTTGCCGGCTGCACGTTAAAGAACCCGTGCGAGGCAAAATTTGCGGCCCCTATAACGCCGTCCTGAAATGACCATATCAGTTGAAAAGGGCGTTAATACCAAACAAACCAAACCAAACCTAAACTTATGCATGCTGCAAATTTAAAGTTTCCAGCGCGTTATGTGCTCGGAATTGCACGGTATTCCGATAGATAGCGCAGGTGCAGTGATTTGTTAAAATAGCATCTGTTGACGATGAGGAGGAAACTGCAAAAGTGGATTACAGGAAAATTTGTCACAAGGACCATATGTTCCGTTTAACGTTTTTGTAATGAATTGTTTTTGAGTGTACAGTGGGCCATTTATTCTGCCAGCAGTTCATATTTTCTTCTTCAGTCATGCTCTTTCTGATGCCTCTGCTCCTTAATTATTGTCCTCCATTGGTGTTTACGTGAAAATAAACTGTTTTGGAGATCGGTCGGGATCATTCTCTCAAACCCTCGCAATATGCGGCTATCCATATATCACAAACAATTCATGGTTGTTCTTTTTAGCATACCAAACGTATAGAAATTCATTGGGGCTTCGTCGGGAGATTTAACAGGAACTAATAGCAGTACCTCCGGTTTCATTGCGAAGGAATCGGGTCTCAATCTAGATGTGTGATCTGTCCTGATGGAAGGCTTTACTGTCCGGGTCGTTTCCATACAGTGAAGGAATTTCTCCATGTGACAAATTTTTGTGGCCGCAAAATAGAATTTACAAACGTTTAAGTGCAAAGACGTTGTGCAATCTGATAGGAGCAACGTTGGTCGTCGGACTCGGAGAGTTAAAATTTTAAGAAATTAACATGTTAAAAGTGAAAAACGAAACGAAAAACGACCCGCGATCTGACTTCGAACCAGGGATCTGGAGTATCTAGCTCGTTGTATCGACCAACTACATTGGTATAGCAAAACTGATTCCGATTGTCATAGAGACTGCTAAGTAGTCAAAGTAGAAACCAAATGATACAGCAGACACCCAGCTCGCAGATCGGGAATATTCCTCCTCAGAGAGCTGATGAAAACTCGTAACCCTTTTGATAGAGGCGACAAGCTAGATACTCGTGGCCTCTGGCTCGAATCTATATCACGTCATTTTTAACAGGTGTTAACGAATTATCTCTAATATTTATTTATTATTTTTTTTAAAGAAGTGGAGAGACGGAAGTGCAGGATCCTGCCACAGTGTATTTTCTCCACGGCGTTTCTCGCCCACGGGAAGCAGTCTTCAGCAAAGCGTTGAAAAGACCTCGACTGTATGATTTTCATCTTTATGTTCACTTAAAGATGACAAGAGTTGATACAGAAAAGAGCTCTCCTTGTTTCGCGTCTAGGTAAGACCGTACGGGTTGACAGAATTGTGTGTGTATATGAAATATTAATTTATATTGTAAATAAATTTCTGTATATTTTGAGTGGATAGTTTTCGAGAAATAAACGTACGCCATTAATTTCTGAGTATGTAGATATAATTAAAGAAAATGGAAACAAATTCAGGTTTCCACAATTTTATTTTTATTTTAGAAATATTGAATACGATATCTAAGTGCATGAAAATTGAGAAATATATAGAAAAATTAAGGTTGCTAATAAACCAGGAATAATAAAATTCCTCAAATGGAAAAGAAAAGTTCCACATTGCGTGTAACAGGAAGCCTTCAAAACATGTTTTCGATAAAATTTTACTTTCTAAAAAATTTTTTCCGCAAGCTTATATTTTAAACCTTTTAAACTTAAAAACAACGCAAGATTCAATTAAAATGGAATTTTCCAAGATGAAATATCTTTCCACGTGTATATTACAGTTGAGTATAGGTATGAAAATTTATAATCAGCAATGGTTATATCCACAATCCTTTGCAAAAGTAAGTAATTATGGTAAACAGTGGTTTTAAACATGGATTATTTTAAACATGAATTTTGTTTTTTTATTTGAATGCTAAGAAGAACGTTACAGTTGCAGTTTGTCTTCCGGATGGTATCTAAGGTTACCCAAGGTTACCCAAAAGCCCCCTAAAACCTATAGAAAAGTGAACTTGTCGAGGACACCAATGTGAAAAGGATAAGGGTACTTACATTTTGGGGTACATGATAAATTTGGCAGTCTTATTGGTTATAGGTCATTTTTTTTGGATTGGAAACTGTCGTCGCTGAATATTTGCTGATGTTTCTCTAACGGCTAGAACTGGGTCATCCTCAAAAGTTACTCCACCATTGGCATTTTGTAAGGATGCATGGGTTGAAGATTCCGTAAAATGATGGACGGTTAGGGCATCCATCCATATGCGGCCAAGTTCGTCATGTACCCAAATGTATATCTTCTTATTTCATATTAGTGTTCTCTGATGTTTATTTTTCCTGCCGATTTTGGATATAAAATGCTGAACTACGATTTTTAGACTATCCTGTATTTCGCGTTCTTACCAGCAGTGCAATATTTCCTTACAAATGTGAATTTGTCTAAAATGATGGGAAATATGTCAGGGATTGGAGAATTGTGATTCGTAATTTATGCGTATACGGTTTTTAAATCTTTTCTTAGAATTTTATTATGCTTTTTTATTCCTAAAGCATATTGTAAATAGTGTTATCAGTTTGTTTATGTATAGCTTATATTTAACTGGAATCAATTTATAATTCGTTGACCTGACGGCTTGTGTGTTATTCACTGTTTTTTGCTTGTGTAAGGAGAAAGAGTGTGGCTTGCTTCAGTACTATCGATCGATACTCAAACTATCGACTTTATTACATACCTGTATGTGTTTTAAAAAAGTCCATTTTCCCCCTGTGGGTAATTTAATTTCCCATCTGGGGCTTTGAGTCGGAGATTTCATGGAAGAAAACCCCATTTCCTTCATTTCTTTTTTTTTTTTCTTTCTCAAATTCAACTTCGTATAATGGATGATGGGGTTATTATGGCGTTAAATTCCTTTTTTTTATTTTTATTTTTTTTTCTGCCTTCTATCATTATCTCACTCTGTGTGTTATATAACCTTTTATTCCTGCGGGGGTTCGGTTTTGTCCACCCACACATTTCCATCGAACGATGACATTTCTTTCGACAGGAAATCTCGAAGACGAGGAAGTTTAAAGCCACCCACGGCTCTCTAGGAAAACCTGCCGTGAAATTTTAAGCGAATTTGAAGTTTGAAAAAAATAGAGTCGGAAGCCGAGTTAGATCGCTTTAATGTTACTTTTTCCTCCCTCACAATTTATAAAAATGATTTTTTTTTTTTTCAAAAAGCTATAAACGTTTAGAATCTGTTCCTTTTTAGCGTTAAGCTATGTTTAATTCAAATTAAATTTTAAATAAGTGCAAGTGTCATTTAAATGCTTAAAAATTTTTTAAATATAATTCCGATGCATATAATGTTTTTCTGTTGGTGTTCGGTCTAAAGGGTTGATACATTACGAAACTACTAACATAACAAAGGACAGTGGCCTCCGGGATATCAAATGAAAGACAGAATAGCAGAGTTATTTTTTTCAAGCAGATTGCTGCCTTCTGTTACACCTGTTGCCGCTAGGGCTAAAATAAAATAGCAGTTTCGCAGCTGAGAAAGCATATTGGAATCTTTCTTTCCAATTTAGCGGATTTTACATCAAAATTATGCAAAAATCCGCTAAACTCCACAAAAAGTATATTAGAACAATAGAATCTAATGGATATTATAATTCGACATTCGCGGGAAAAAATTTCTTGAGTTGGCAACACTGTTTGGAATATGCGGAATCGAATTCAGTGATGACGATGCAGCGAGAATTTAGACGTGCATTTGGAAAGAGGTAGTATTGGATAGGGCGCACAGCGAATGTGATCATGCTTCATCTTATTGTCCCCTCAGAGTGACCAGTATCTGCTTGAAAACGAAATTCGGCTCTTTCGAGTACTCTTCCTTCCAGCCCTTCTGTATGGCTAAGATACATAGACTTTTCTCGAAATGTAGCTCGTCGCCTCTACCAACTGGAATTTTTTCAGATTTTTTTTCCCTTTAATATGTTTACCAAAGCATAATTTTCAGTACTCATTTGCTTTGTTGTATCGAATAGGAATAAGCTATTGCATAAACTTATTTGCAGACAATGGTCTGGAGAATATTTCTTCCACTGGAGAATACAGCAGAAAGAAAACCTGGATTAAGCAGGGTAGAAGACTTGAAGAACCAGCGAATCGATCTCATGTCAGCTTTCCCGGACCATCGTCTTGGATCGCATGGCATGGAAAAGCGTCTCAGCGAGACTCTAAACTCCGGCTGTGTAAAACACAATTGCCAGCTAGGGATCAGAGAAGAAGAAAAGGAGGACGTCTTTCAACTGATAGATATATGTATATACTTCAGTTTTTACCGACTTTTTATTTATATGGACCGAACTGTTGTTTCGAATGGTGTTCTGTTAAATTAATAACTCCATAGTTTGTAGTCCATACTGCATGAGGAAAACGAGTCTTCAAAGTTTGAATTGCGTAAGATAAGAGTTTCTTCATTACCCAAATGGCCTTTGACATGGGTCGAAGCAAACTGTGGACTTTGTTGGTAAGACGATTCCTAAGCTCTCGAGTTTAAAAGGTCGACACCCGCAACTTCCCAGAGACCTCGGGGAAGAGTTAAGGTAAATAATTCATTATGTTGGTGATTAGCCAACATGTTTAATCTACTGTTCGAAGGTCCTGGAGTTTTACTCTAAATTTGCTGATGCTTTTGGAAAGTGGGTAAAGTTCTTATTGGGGAATTTTGCTTTGAGAATATTTTTTTTTTGGAATCCACATAGGAAAAAGTTTACGTTTATTCCGGAGGCTTTGAATGATACTGTTTGCTTTAGTATTTTGTAAATTTTGAATATAGTACGGGGCAAGTTTTTTGATAGAAGTATAAACAAAGCGATGCTCCCTTAAAATAAAGGCAAATTTCCGGCTCGCCGACTAAACGAGAAATTACCAACATCTTGTTTATCACTTATTTTTAGCTCCTATCTGGGGTGAAAAAAGGATAAATTAAGGTTTATAAATATAAACGAATGTTATTATTGTGGCTTAAGATTGTTGCCGTCTCGTTTCCAGTCCGCTTCGCAGTCTTTATTGCCCTCTGAATTCCCTCATCAGGAGACGGAGAAATCAATGGTCGAGCGCGGCGGAGACGACGATTGAGTCCGTTGCCTTGGAAACGCAGTTCAGCATCGGTTCTCTCTTTCGGTGAAAAAGCATTGAGAAATGGTTCCTTGGGAACATGCGTTGAAATAAATGGTCATTTCCTCCTCTCTGCATGTGTCTTCTAAAAGACGGCCGTTTTAGCTGAAATGTGCCCACAAGTTACAAGGAAAAGTCACAATCTGGAAGTATCTGCTCTCTAGTTTCCCAAATGCTTCTTCGTAGAAAGTGCATTTTGTTCAAAGTTTCGCTTTGAAACTGGAGTCGAGTGTGATTTTTTTTCTTAACGGTATCTTCTCTGTAAAGTTGACTATAGAGAAGGCATAGCCTTTGCCATTGAATCATTTCTTTAAAATAATACGTCATAAACTTAAGAGGTTCGACCTCCTTAGATGAAATTGCCTGGATACCATTTCTTTAGTGTATTTTATTGCCGCGTTTCTTCTTTCTTCTCTATATATTGAGAGTTTATTACCTGTCGAAAGAAACGTTTAATGTCGTTACTTTTCCTAATTAAAGTGTACTTTATGCATAGTCTCAGTCTTGGAGTGAGAGGAAGAATACAAAAATGGAATTCGTTTTTTTTATTATTGAATAAAAGTCTTGCGCAACCTTACGAATCTTTTTACTGTCTTCGTAACGGTTTTATTATTATTGGATGAACAGATAAAAAGAAAGGTGACGAAAGGATTAAAAAAAAAAAGATTTCCTTACCATTCCGATGACGTCACAAAACTGTTCATTGATGTCGGGTTTCGGGCCATTCACGCACGGCCGTATCAAGTTCTCGGTTACCATAGTAATCGGTTTACTTGTGACGTCACGAGAAGCACAACGAAGCCCTGCATCCTGTAATCAAATGACAAGGACCCTCGTCTATGAAAAACGTCATTTTAATTCATGGTATTAAAGAGATGGGAGAAGAAACTTGAGAGCTGAGCGAATGGCGTGAGCTTGGTCTAGATAAAAAAAAAAATTAAATTAAATGTCGCAGTTCATTTGGTGGAGTCCTTTAAAATATCTGAATTTCTATTTTTTTTTTTTTCTATGAATGAATGTGTTGGAGCGCTTCCGATTGAATTTGCGCTTCCCACGCTTCTTTTATTCTGCCCACGCAGTTTTCGGTTGGAAGGGTAAAAGGCAAAAGGCGGGAAATACTCCTCCGTGTTCGCCACTCAACCTTTCGCTAACATTCTCTCAGACAAGTATCTACTGAAAATTTCTAGTATTTTTTCTTTTTGTATCCCTGGTCCTTATCATTCTAGAGTCAATAAACAAGGGATATATTTTCGTTTACTCTTTACCTCTGAGATGTCCTCGTCAAGAATCCCATAAAATTTGCAAGCATAGCAGAATCTGAGAAACGCAAAAATTACGAATAATAGAAGATATTGCTTGGGAAGCAATACAAATGCATAACATAGCCCCAAGAAATCTCATCTTGAGGTGAAACGATAACAGTATCCTTGCTCCAGCTGTTTAGACTTATTATGCGTCGAAATCGGAAATCTCTGTTTCAGATTGATTTTCTGATTATATAGGCCATTAGTGCTAAAGGAAGCCTTGTTGAGAAAGATGTTCTCTGTAATGGATTTGGCAAGGCTTCTCTGCCGAGCACTGGATTTGCCATTTCCAGCGTGATGAGGGCGAGCGTTGTCAGATTGAATGTCAGCGTTGCTTATTATTCGGAGATGCAGGTGCGGGATTTGGCGATGTTAAAAGAGGGATCCACACTGAATTTTAATATTCTTGGCCGCAGAAAGAAAAGTGTTGGTTTCGTCTTTTCGGGGGCAGATTTCTCTCAAGAAGATCTGTCATCCACAGGAAATGAAAGGAAATTTCTAGTTACAAGATTGTATGAAAATAATCTAACTTATCAGGTCAATTGCATTTTAAGGGAGGGAACTCGACCACGCTGTATACAATTTATAATGATTTCTTTCAAATATTAGAAAATAAAATTATTTCACAGACTAGAATCTGGATGAGTTTTTTGATATGCAGTTCTTGTAATTTTCAGGTAGAATTTATTCTATGTAACTATGATACCAGTTATTAAACACATTTCTGACATTTTACTATAACGTGTACGATGAAACCTATGACCGACCATGACTTTATCGCTCCATCTACGTTATTGATGTTGATCTCTATGGAGACCATTACGTTTAAATAAAGAAAAAAAATGAACAAAAAAATTCAGGACTCTTACATATTTTCTATTTCATTGGGAAAATTTATTATATTTAAGAAGTTCATGCGAGTCGATTTTGGTCACGATTAAATATTAAATTTATAATTGTGATCCTTCATTATGTATACGCTTTGGCATAATTAAAGAGCGTTAATCCTGCTCATTTAAAATATGTAATTAAATTTGTTGATGAGGTATTAAAATCGATTAATTATTGAAATGGATATTAGTATAACCTAATGGTTCTTTTTTCGATTGAATTTTTATATAAAGGATATTTTCAATGAAACTGCTACTGATGGGACCAAGCAAAAATGGTCGTTACGCTTAGGTGATCGTTATAGACCAGTGCAATTAAAAATTACAAATCAACAACATACTTAAAACAGATAGGTTTTTTCGAAGAATTTACTGATTTTGTAACAACATCTGTTTCCATGGGCGTAGACAGGATTTATATTAGGAGAGGGGGGAGCCAAGTCAAAAACATAGCAAAAAAATTATGTGACAAAAGCACGCCAAAAACCAACTCCAACTTTGCAGATTAAAGCCAAAACCAATATTCCAAAATTTTCCCAATTACGAGGGTGAGTCAAATGAAAACCGCAAATTTGTAATTAAAATTCCAAATTTCGCCCGACAGTGTTGTAATTCTGCAGATCCGTTAAAAATGAGTTATAGAAATATCCGGTAGGTGGCAGGAAAGTAGAGACAAGTAAACAACGTCACAGCAGCAGTTTAAAGATGGCCGCCTTACTTCAAACATGCACATAGAAGAACATTGTTCATTTATCCGATTTTTGAGTAGTAAAGGTGTGAAACCTATTGAAATATGGTGGGCTGAACCATGACTAATGTCTAACAATTCTGCAATTTCATCAATCGTTACTCGACGATTTTCCAACACTAAGGCTTCAACTGTTGCAATATTCTCTGGCGTCAAAACTCGTTGTGTCTGACTCGGACGAGGGGCGTCTGATACTGCTGTCACACCATTTGTGAACTTCACGCTCCATTCATAAACTTGTCGCTGTGACAAACATGCATCACCATTCATAAACTTCTTTGGTGCATGTTTGAAGTGGGGCGGCCATCTTTAAACTGTGCTGTGACGTTGTTTGCTTGTCTGTATTTTCCTTCCACCTACCGGACATTTCTACAACTCATTAATTACAATTTTGCGGCTTTCATTTGACTCACCTTCGTACATCTTATTTCTACAACTAATCAAATATTTATCTGTAAGTTTACTTAACACCCCTCCCCCCACTTTGGCTACGCTCATGTTGTTTCTCCTTCATCTGAGAGATCTCCATCCGGACTCTCTAGAACCTGATCTGTCTTTTCGGAGTTTTTTCGGGTCCCGTAAGTGATTGTTTTTTCGGGTCCTATAAGTGATAGACAGGTTTTTTTTTTTTGTTTTTTATTTTTTTTAGCACAGGTGGTCGTAGATACGGGATAGAAAATGCTATTCGCGCTAGACAATTGGTCGTTACCCTAACAGATTTCTTGTATAAATTTCTGCGGGACCAAATGAAAGTGGTCATTAGGCCAGGCGACCATTAGTACAGGTTTCACTGCATTTGTATATGACGTAGTTTCTATGTATTCTCAAGAATTTTATTTAAATTATTTATTTTTTGATTGGGTTGAGAATTTTAATTTTGATGAGAAAACTTTTTAATAATATAATTAATGGTATCATTAAATCGGTGTTCCGCGAAACCTTAGATTCCGGCTATAAATAAGATGCTCAGCGAAATTAGCTGTTGCAATCTAATTATTAGTTTAGAATATTGATACAGTTTATTTAAGTAAAGTTTATAAAAACATTAATTCTCCATTAATGAAAATATTTTTTCAGGCGAAAGGATTGGGAACCCTTGCGTTAGGTGATCTAAATTAAGAAGTTTCATTTCGTTGAATGGACTCGGTTTTTTTTAGACTAATTGAAAACTTTAATTTTTATAAATTTAATTAGCCCGAACCATTTTAATTAAGAAGTCAATGTTTCTCCCTGAAAAGCCGAAGAATCCTCTCAGGTTTTCCTTATGTTTACTTATTTCCCGTTAATTAACCTTTTAGAAGCAGTTCCTCATACCTCGAGTGAGTCATAAACTTTATATAAATACTAATTAATGATATTATCAGTATAAGTTAATATTTTGTTTTACATAGCCCTAACCTTCTTTGTTATTAGGTTCGAATCCAGCCGCGAGCGAGGTATCACCTTACGTTAAGACTCGTGGTTGTTTACTTTAATGGCTGTCGCAATCCACGATGGCCTTTTAGCCTTGATTTTCACCTGGAAACACTTTTTAACCCATTTTTTTCAAGTTGAAAAGGATTTTTGAAACTCTCTTAAGCGACGTTGAAAGTGGGTGGAGTTGGGTTTTTGCGTGGGTGGAGTCGTGCTGATGATGTGTTCGGGTTCCTTACTCGTTGTTGCACTTTTGTCTCTCTCGGTTGAAGCTTCCCATCAGATTGGACCAAGTTAATTAAGCGATAATAATTAGTGTTGAATGCCTCGCGACCGTGACCTTTTAGGTTTTTAACTCGTCGCAATCTATCTAAGCAGCCGTGAAAACGGATTTCGTTTTGTGATTATTCTTTTTCGGTGTTGGGTTATCATCGATATCCTCTTCTCCATCACCTCCGACCATCGACATTAATGATAATTCATTCAACACACTCATTACGTATTCATGCGATTTCACTAAGCCTATTAATAATTCATAGAGGAGAGCTGGAAAATACCGTCGATGGCCCCTTTTGAAATTGCTCTTCAGCTTCGGGTTGGTTTTTTTTTTTTTTTTTCATTTTAAGAATTTACAGTTTTTTTTCCTGCTTGATGGAGAAGGTGGATGTTTAAGATAGATTATCGTCCTGTTATCTAATCGATATCGTATACCGCGAATTTCATATCTTAGCAGTAAAGCGATTTTAGATATATAAAATTTCAATATCTACGCATATGTTTCAAAAACTGCTCTATTTGAAGTTGGAGGGATATTTCTGAGAATTTTTTCTGGAATCTTATTGCACAAATCCACCGACGTTTTTATTATCCAAACGAAGCGATATTTTCGTTTTGAATGCATTTTCAAAGGCCTTATATTCTAATAATAGTAATGAACTATGAATTAATTGCACTGGCGAGAAAAAAAAATTAGACTCAACCTACAATTTTGCATTTGGGAGAAAACTACATAGGTATCTTTTTAAACCCTTACAACACATAATATTTAATGGATATTGAAATAATGAGTAATCATGTCATAATATCCAAGTTATCCGTTAGAAATCTACCGAATATCTAATGATGAATGTCCAGTGGATATAAGGAAACTGAAATCTGGATATATCGAACAAAGAGACTCAGCGAATTTGATAAAAAGAGTTCTACGATTAGCTTTCACCCAATTAACCAAAATTTGTTTGCTCGTCAGATAGATTGTTGATGTACGAGTCGAGGCACGAACTTTGTAATAACAACCGCCTTTTTCCTCCTATGACCAAGTGTCCCTAAATGCTATGTGAAGTAGGTGATTTTCATTTTCAGTATTTATTCTAAAGCTGAGAAACTAAATTGAAATATTTCTGCATTAAAATTAGATTAAAAATTGTATTTTAATATTTTGGGTAATTGAATCACCTAGTAGCATAATAACAATTTTTTCTCTTGAGGAACGTTGGCTGATTGCGCAACGGTTTTTGCAGAATGAATTGGTGGAATTGAGCTTGATAACGTGATAGTCGCAATTTTTGATTATATTTTTTTCATTAATAAATAAAGAAGTTTCTTTCAAGCTGAATATGGTTTTTGCTTCATTCAAAAAAAAAATTTAATTGTGAATTTCGAACAACTTCTCCGCGTAAGAGTCAGAGTTGCTAACATGCACTTTCTTCAAGAATTGCAACACCAAAGTGATCTCCTTATCCACGCTTAGCAGAGCTTATTGGACGGGGGGGCTTGATGCGTTTCAGAGTCGGTCGTTTTGCAGCGGTTTTGATCCGCGAGTGAGTTGAGATGTGAATAATTCAACGCTGAGTTAAGCCGTGTTTTGCGAGTGAAGCGCGGACAGCGAACCCGACGACGCCCGCTCTCCTGGCCGATGCTCCAAAGAGGGAGAGTGTGAGCCTGTCGATTGTGCCACTTTCGTAACCGTTACCTTACCGGATTAACGCGTGTCGTCAGAATTCATCCTCAAAATGAGATATATAGAGGAGAAAGAAACTAGGTCGAAACGAAAAGAAATGTTTTTATGGCATCGTCATCATCTTCTGGAAGCATTTGAAAAAGATGGAGTCTCCTTGTTTGTTTTCTCTCATTTTGCGGGCATTGAATTATGCTAAGTTCGTTTTGAAATGGCATGTTCTAACTTGAGAGATAACAACTTGGAGCTGAGATAAGATTGGTTATCTAGAAATAAATTTTTGAATTTGGTTATCTGTGAAACATTTTGGTTCTGTTTATTGTAGGTGGGGGTCATAACGAATAAATTCATATTTTATTTGTTGAAAAAAAAAAAAAAATTTCTGCCGAAGAAAAATGTTTTTGGTTACTACCTGTAATAGAAACTTGATACATATTTACAAAATTAGATTTTGGTGATTTAAAATTCTAATAGTAACAAGGCTGGGACTGCTGTTTATATTGATTTTTATTTTTACATACATTTCTGTGATTTTTCATTTGTTTTTAACATATCCGTTCTTAGGAAACGCTCGTTTCGTTGAAAATATAGCTAAACCTTCGAGTTTTTAAAGAAAAAGGAAGTCACTGGTTTTTGTATTTTAAGTAAAGTTCAAGTTGTCGCCTTCATTTCCTATTTCATTATAAATTTCGTAAAATTTTTTTTTTTAATTCCCGTTAAATATTCATATAGTCTAACACTGAATTAAGGTTTAGTGTTACTGCTAATTTTTGTCTTTCTTTGCTTTATCGAGTTTCAGCTAATCCTTTCAGTTTCCACATTTTTTGTTTTAATAATAAAAAATTGTTTCCTTTATTTTAAAGTTGCTAGATAGCTTAGCTGAAGTTAAAAATCCGATTAATAAATATTACATAGAATAACAACATATGGATAAGAATAATCAAGATAGGTATGAAGCCAAAAATTATATACATAAAACACAACGATTACAAAATGCATTAAAAACACTATTATTGTTTTCAATACAAAAATTAACGATCTGTTGGCCTAATGTTACAATATAATTTTGAAAGTACATACCAAAATAATAAAACCTCTTTTCCCACAACAACCAATGGAAGTTTTGAAAAAATAAAATAAAATAAAAATTATAATAAAATAAAAATACAATAGAAAAAGTTAATCACCTAGATACGTATTTCGGTAACCATGTTACCATCTTTCAGTAGAGTTAAGTATATGGTTACCGAAATACAAATCTAGGTGATTAACTTTTTCTATTTTATTTTTATTTTATTTTATTTTTCAAAACTTCATTGATTATTGTGGGAAAAGAAGTTTTATTATTTTGCTATGTATTTTCAAAATTATATTGTAACATTAGGCCAACAGATCGTTAATTTTTGTATTTAAAACAATAATAGTGCTTTTAATGTATTTTGTAATCGTTGTGTTTTATGTATATAATTTTTTTTGCTTCAAACCTTTCTTTATTAAAAATCCGATAATTTAAATTTTAACTCATGCTGATACATCGCATCTTAATAGAGATGGGATATTTTACGATACTTTTTAGAATTTAATATACAAAAAAGCATATACAGGAAAGGTCGAAATTTCGTTTAGGTATAGAATGAGTTTTTGTAAGTCAAAAAGTTTGTATAAACGTGTATTCTTTTATTAATGGTTTCTGAGATGCAGCTGTTTGAAATTAAAATTATGAAGTTCTGATATGGTATTTATTTTACTGCATAAACATTCTAATTATGACTTTATCATAACAAATTTTCGAATTTTTTTACCACGTACTTCACGATCTTTTATTTGGTCCACAGAATCTGTTATTAGACAAAAGAGTCGATTACTCGGGAATTATTAAAGTTAGGATCTTGAAATTTTGAGAGATTAGAGGGAACGGCGTCAAAATTTGGTCGAATTCGGCGGAACAGTTTTTGAAATAATGTGCTGGATTATTCAATACTTAACCAAGAGCTGTATCTTAGAAACATCAATAAAAGATTCCATGTTTATATAAACTTTCTGACTTAAAGAACTCATTTTTTACACGCACGAAATAATGACCTTTTCTCCTGGAACACCCTGTATATAAAAAAATTTGTTTTTAATGTTTAAGAGCTGTATTACATTATAATGCTTGCAAAGTCCTCCCTAATAAACATAAGCTAGTAGTAATAATCATTAATTGCAAAGATATGCAATTTTATGTTTGCATATATGTTTAGTATCATTTAAGCTTCCTTTGAAAGCGGGTTAGACTGGCTGGAATTGAGAATCTAATCTTGTTCGCTTATTCTTTTTAATCATATCAGTTTATTGAAAATCGGTGATTGCCTTTATATTTGGGGACATTTAAAAGTTATCGAGGCTTAATGAGAGAGTGAAAAAAAAAAGTTTAAAAAATATGATAAGGAAAGGAATAAACTAAGGGGAAGCATAAGATTTTGATTCCGTTGTTAGTGGGTACGTATTAACTGTTGGAACCCCAGATAAGAAGACCGGGGAAGAGTGCGGGGGGGGGGGGGGGAGATGAAAAACTGTGTCAACCGTGTTATTCAAGAATTTTGTTACCGAAGCGAATTTTATTTTGAGAGGGGAAAAGGAAATTGAATTTGAGCTCAAATTGCTTTCAGAATTATGCTATTAATAGAAAGCAATGAATGAGTTGAACCAAGTTTTTCTTGGAAAATATGGAACAGTATCTCTTACATAACATTTAAATTTTATCCCTCTATCTATCTTATTTCGCAGTTTAAGAAAATTTTAAGATTGTATTTATATGAATATTTTGGCGCGAGGATTTCAAAAATGCTTATATATAGTATCCGTAAATTACGTGGTACGTCCAAATCTAGCATTCATATAATGTAAAACGTGTATATTTTGCATATTGGCGTCACTCACGTTAAAAAGAATTGCTTCTACCTGGTGCGCCAGAAGTTAATTCGAATTTCTTGCCTCTGTTAAATCTTGATGCACACGCTAAATGGCTCTGGGTAAGCCACGTGTACATGTTTATAGCCTTAAAATGACCGATTTATTGAGAACCAACGCGGAATATATTCGTAGTCTAACGATTCGTAGAGCAGGGATTATTGAAACAATTTGCTGCGCTGGGCGCTTGCTGACTGAGATATCCTCGATACACTGAGAGTTTATGGCGCCGTTTATGCAAGGACTTCAGCCGTTATTCAAAGAGTTCAAGACTTTTGGAGTCATATTTGAATATAGGGGTTATTGTAAGTCCAGACATTCCAACGCCACATCTCTTCTAGCTGCTGTGGAGGCTGTGATTGTAACTTCGATAAGCACCAGTTGAAGACAGGATGCACTCTTTCGACCAAGAATCTAGAAAACATTGGTAGCGAGAGGGGGCTATATTGAGTGATAAAATTCAGCAAGGATCTCTGAAATATAATAAGTATTTTCAAACAAGGGCTTTTGCAAACTGTTTGATTTGTCCGGATTTTGCTGGCGCAGCCGGTATTCATGCATAAAAATGTAAAAATATTTCAGAATTTCTTATTACGCATTATAATTAAGGACTCTATTTACAATATCACCTTTTCAGTATTAAGTGAAGTGTGAAGTGACGCAGTGAAGCAGACGATATTGAAGTGTGTCTAGTCGAAATATCAGCGAAGCTTATGAAACGCTGTCTCATCTTTGAGATTAGATAAGAGAAAGAAGTTCATTATTATTATTATTATTATTCTTTTTGTAAATATTAAAGACTTAAGATTTGCACTTCCTTATCTTCTATTATCGTTATTTATACGATTAATGCTCATTAGTTTAGCCTGGTAATACTAATTTCGAATTTTGGCTTATAAACATTTCTAAATAGTACCAACTGAACTGCGTAATCGATAAGAGGAAAGTGGAACAGAATATTCGTATCGACTGTTGGTTGTTTCGATAACAGTCCTTTATTTATCTTACTTGTAGATAAATAAAGTGACATATTTGATTGATCTTTCCATTCCGAATGCGCATAATAAGCTATCCATAAGAGAAATACAGGCAAAATCTCACTAACGAAAATAAACGCCAATACCGTATTTCTAACGTGTCTAGCATGTATTCCACCTCACTGTATTGTAGAATACAAGACTGCATGTATACAAAACCTTACAATATTGTAAGGAAATTCCTACATCTACACTAATGATATGTAATTTTTTTCCTTCTCTTTTCTCTTGATCCCTACAAGCTTTGTCCCTATTTTGAGTCGCCTCTAGAATGGCTTCTGGACTTGGTATAATAATTTTTCCTCATTTACTTTGATATCGGTTTTTTTATTTTTATTTTTAATTGTTCACAGGTGACTCAGGCTTTTCATTACATTAAGATTTCGACAATTTTGACCTCTAGTGAATAGTTCGTTTGAATCGAGATTAAAAAAAAAAAATAGGTGACGTCCGTCCTACAAGATAAAAACATGACGTCAATTGCGATAGGAACAATTTTTTTTGTCGTTGTTTGGTTTACGATTAATGTTCTGGTTTCATTAAGTTTAAGTCTTGCTTTAAATGTATAATAGGAAGCGAGGCGTTTGTTTTTTTCTTCTTTTAATTTAAAAAATATTTCTGGATATCCGCCTTTTCCGTCTCTTTTATAGTACGACAAAAAGGCATATCCGCATATCTTCTATAATAAATGCATATTGTGGCAAATAGATTTATTTATAATGGAAGTATCCTCATAACACCAGATAAATGAAATTAAATGAGTCTATATTAAAAAAAAAAAACCTGTTTACTCAAGAATCGATACTCTGATTGGGTTTTTTCATTCAATTAAAGAAGAAATGAATCCGATACATATGTAGGGTATAGAATGTGTTTTGTAAAAAGAGATGAATTTTGTAATTGAAAGCTAGCATGGTATTATACAGAATCGACACGTGTCGAATGAATTCTTTTTTTTTTGGCCTTGAATTAATTTAATTTTTTTACTTTTTTTTTCCCTTTAAAAATTAGTTTTTTACCTCGTGAAAATTGTAAAATTGTAATCTCGTCCTAAGAAACCAAACTAACAGTTTGCGTACTGTTAAATAAAAGTGAGCTATTGCAATTGGTTATCTTATTGATTTGAACTAAGCTATCCAAATTTTAATACTATCTTTAAGAGATAATATAGAGATAAAAATACTAGACAAGTCTTATTAAATTTTTGTATTTGCGAAGCCACTGAATTTTTAAGTTTAATTTTGAGTGATTAACTTGAGAATAAAATAAAACTCTTTTTCCACAACGAAACAGGAAATGAACAAAAAGAAAAAGACCGAAAATAAAATGAAAAAATACAACCTGAGTTTGTAAGCGCTTTTCGAAAGCTTTGCTTTCATCATTCAGCAGCCAAGGAGCACCTCGAGAGAACTTGAGGAGTGTTAATTTTGAGTGTTACGTAATTATAGATGTGCATGGTTAGATAATACATTATTATTGTATATTCCAAATGGATAGGTTTGCCTCTATCCTTTTCAATGCGCAGTAACTGAATTCTTTGACTTAAAACTTTTATTTTATCTGTTTACATTAAAACAGTCATTTTAGCAGTTTTCGTTAGGAAAAAAAAAAATTCTGTATCAGAAGCAAAGAATATGTCGAGCAAATAGACAGGTTGTTAAGTAAAATGTACATTCTGCTGTTATATCGTTATTAGATCTCCAGAGATATAATGTATTATCAAATGAAGTGCTTAAATGATATAAAAAGAAGTCATTACGTTGCCTACCATAGAATTAACAGACAGGGAAAATAGAGATAATATTTTTTTCTTTTCGTATAGTTCTTTATTGTTGTTTTTGTTATCGAAATTGAATATGCATCAGAGCTCAAGGTTTTATGTATAGTAAAAGTAGAGTAAAATTTTAAAGCATTACCAGAAATGATTTTATGAGTGTCCTCTCCTGACATGAGTGTCCATCCAGCTGATAGCATGCACAATTGTGAGATATATATTCAGTGGTAGAATTAAAGTACAAAATCTTGGTCATCTCTTTTGATAGCCCTTGTCTTGTTTCTATTTTATCGGGTTCTTTTGAAGTTTGGATTTCTTAAAGATAAAATAAAACGTCAAACTTGATATTTGAAATATAACTTCTCTCAGCGTTTCGCTGATGCGTAAGTTTAAAATAAACATAGATAATAAAAATTGTTTTAAATGCATATAGTATGAGCATAAAAGAATTAATATAGAATCTAATTATGAGGGTTAATTAATTTTTTGTGAATTAGGTAACAGTACTGCGTGAACTATTACATATATTAAGGACGTCTTTATGGCCTAATAAGTTTAACGTATATTAATATACGCGGTCCACTAATATTAATTGAAATTTTAAATGTCAAGATGTAGCCTACTAGAAAGACAGTAAGGTAATGTTGTGTTTAATAACGGCCTACATAAGTACACATTTAAGATTTGGTATTAATCGCGGATTTCGCAAGGGGGCTACTGTATAACGCAACTGCAGTGTAGTCATTTTATTGCACTAAATTAAGAAATTTTATTTTATTATCTGGAATTAGGCTCTTAGATAGCTTAAGTAGGTTTAATTTGAGATGATTTTATACTTCATTAATATCAGGAGCTAGCGGTTGGCGAGAGCTCAGCGAAAGTTTTTTGATGTAGATGCTTCGATGGAATTCAGAAAAGAGCCGTGAATATGTTTATATTAATTTAAAAATTTTTTTTTTATAAATTTTTAAAAATATTGTTATTAAGGTGTTCTTAATTTTGTTCTTATATCTGCGTGCTTAGGTTTTCCAATGAATTTTTGTAGGAAGGGAGTAATAAAGAAGGAAAAAAAAAAGGAAGGAATTTCGAGATTGTGTCTGTGCGATGGCTAATTTGCTTTCGACGCAGAGAGAGAGAGAGAGAGAGAGAGAGAGAGAGAGAGAGAGAGAGAGA
>JAHWFO010093614.1:609185-640125 GCA_023313115.1 Rhysida immarginata
AGAGAGAGAGAGAGAGAGAGAGAGAGAGAGAGAGAGAGAGAGAGAGAGGAAGAGAGCGTCGGCCATTTTTATTGCCCTTAATTATTATTCCGGCTTTGCTGGCGAACCGATAGCAGCCAGTGGAGCCCCCGACGCCGCATCTCCGGTCGGGAAAAAAGTCGAGAGAGAGGAAAGTAGCATGCATCATGAGAGAGAGAGAGAGAAAGAAAGAAAGAAAGAAACGAAAGGGAAGAAGTTCAAGGGCGATAGGCTCTGCGGGGGTGGCTGCTTATATCGCTTCTGCTCTGCTGCTGCCTTCCTTTCTCGTTTTTGTGTACGTGGAAGGCGATTAATTTGCATGTTTTTGCTGTCTGTGTGGAGTGTTTCGTGTGGAATGAATAAATTTATTTCAAGCTTCTGCAAGAATGTTGAGCGAATAAAATGATTCTTCGGTTAAGCACTAAATGTTCATTATACGCAAAACGACGCAAATGAATTTTAAGTCGAGGCTCAAATAAAAATTAAAATTTTTTATTATTAAATTTATAAAAGAGTTAATGATTTTCTAGATCCTTTTTAAAGGGAAATTTTGTTTTAATTAATTTTTATTATTTTTAATTTTTTTTTTATGAAGTTGCATATTTGAAGGATATTCCAATTACTAGAAACGTTAACTAACTCCAAATCCTCTTAATCTTCGAAGAAATCTTAGAAAGAAGTAATTCAAATGAATGTTAGAACGTGTGGAATGCATTTTAAGTTTTATTTAAACGATTTCCACGTAACAGATACCAAACACGAGGAGAAACGGCTTATTCGAGAGTTTTATTTATGCAATTAGCGGTTTTTAATTAAGCCTGTGAATTTTAAAATTAACTTTTAATTGCCTTTTTTATGAACAATAAATTATTATTAAGAAAAAGAGTTTTGCTTTCGTTTTTATTTAAGTTTCCTGGTTTTGTTTCACTTCTTTCGAGGAGGGAGAAATTTTTTTTTAAGATTTATATTTTAATTTATGGAAATGATGTGATTATATTTTACAACCAGATTAAAATTTTGCAATTGATAGAGGTAACCTTGCTCAAAGGGAATTGACAATAATAATAATTGCCATAATGTATATTCGCCGCTGTTTGTTTTAAATATTCTCCCATTAGTGCTTATAGAGAGAGTTTTCTAGAAAGAACTGGTTTTGCTCATTTAAAAAAAAAATATATATTGTTCTATAGGAAGAAGGTTTAAACGTGAAAGGGAATAAATTTTATATGTTAAAAAAAATTCCAGCCAATTTTTTTTCTTCTTCTTCATTTCACAAGAGGATGAAGTTATTTTCTTTTCATTTCGTTCAGCATCATTTGGAAGCTACTCATTGGAAAAGCTGAAAATTAGTCACACACTCAACACAGACACAAGTGGATAAACCACTTTCATTATCTATCCGACTCAGTGACTTAGAAAGAAGAATTTAATTAAGTCTTGAACAACCGTCGCGCATTAACGAACCTCCAATTCTTCCTTGAAACAACTTTGAATAAAGCTCTATGTTTGAATCGATTTTTTGTTTTCTTTAAATCTCGACTGCATTTTGGCCGAGATCCTATGGAGGATTTACAAGATAATTTGGTTCTGCTTCCAAACTGACGTGTGAGTTTGGTTTTATTACAGTTGTCAGCACTTTTAGAGAAAAACATATCCTTGCTAGTTTAGAGTTGATAAGCTCACCGTGATAACATTGGAAAATAAAACAATTTTTCTCAGTAATCATACAATTCTTGCGTCACCCAATGTCATTCCTTTCTTCACACAAGTTCGCCTTTTATTCAAACCTTCAAAACCATACAGTCTCAGGTATTCATCTACTTGAGCCTGCTACTCTTTCCTTGGCCTTCCTACATTTCCCGTCCATACGACCAGCATTCAATCATTTAGTTAGCCGTTCGTCACTCATTCGCTCCATTTGCCCAAGTAGACTTACAGATTATATCCATCACATTTTTTTTCTCCACACATACCTTTTACATTATCATTCGGATCACAGTTCCATCTATCCACACCTGTTAAATCTTTCATATCCACAGCACTCAAGTTTCTTATGCGTATCGTGCAACATCCAAGTTTCACTTCTGTATATTAATGTTGGTAGCGAGTTTTTCATACACTGCTATTTTTGCACAAATTCTCATTCCTTACATACCTCCCCAGACGCACGTCTTGCAGCTTAGTTCTTCTTCTGGAAATCTCACCATCGAGACCATCTTCTCTCTCAAACATGCTTCCCAATAATAATAAATTCAACATATACTAAGTTATTGACGAGATGAGACTTACAACGGAAGATCTGAGACAAAAGGGTTCGAGGCTTACAGCGGAGATAGTTTTATATGCTTGTGTGTGAACAAGCGGATTAAGAGAAATTTCACTATTCAGAGTTTCATAACAAGACAGCAGGTCTAATAGAAAAATATAAAATCGATATTTAATTAATGTGGCGACACGCTGAGCGAACAAAACATTAGAGATAGTAGTGATGGGAAGCTTTAATAAACCCCCTCTTGGAGTGATCTAGCAGAGGGTTTCCGACGGCAACCCCTATCAGGTTGTATCACAAGTATATACGGTTATTCCAACACCCAGAAAAAACGGCGTTAATGATGGCAAAGATTGTACTATTCTGTTCATGCTCTTACACATTGACCGGAGACCAGAGAGTACCGCCATCGCAGTAAAAGTAGGAAGGATAGAAGGGGACTCTTACACTAAAGATAGAAGGATGCCATTGATAATATTTGAAAACGATTTTATGAATTTCCTAAATATTAAGAAGACTTAAGGGAGATGGGGGGAGGGAACAATAAGGGTTCGGAAGGGCTAAAGTTCTATGACGTAGAAGAAAAGGGATAAGGAAGGGAAGGAGGTATCCTACATTGGATTAGGAATTGGATGATGTAGAGTCATTGTCACTGTAGCTTCAATGTCCTTTCAAGCGTGAAGTGAAAAGAAGCGGTTTTACTCGATTCCGTAGCGCCTGTTGAGATGCGATTTGCCTAGTCTCAAGAACATTTAAAACTGAACATGCGTAAAGTGGCGCCCGATCAGGTGAATTCTCTTGAGTGAAGTATGGCGTAACAGCATATGTACTTTTAAAGAGGAGCGTTTTCACGGGACATTAGCTCCTTGTACTAGAATGCCGCATTCTATACCTCCTGACTGTTTAGCAGCCTACAAGGACATTGGATTTAAACCCTGTTGAATCTGTATAAGATGCTGTTGAGCAAAATTAGGACTAATTCGCTATTATGGAGGTATCTCTTAAATTTTTCTCTACTGGTGTATAATGAAGATTTTTGTAATAAAATATCCAACATAAGAATGCCGAAGAAGTTGTTACCAGATCACCAGTTGGAAGTCGAACTTCGCAGTTGTCATCAGAAGTGAATATAAATTTTCTTCTCAATTCTCATTGGATATCCACTTTCCATGGAGTCGGAGTTAGTATTTGCTGAGGTGCAGAAATGCATATTTAAAATAAAGAACAGAATCTGATCACCTTAATTTATATTCAAGTTTAAAAGGACTTTACATTAATTAACATAAGAATAATGAATAATTAAAATTCCTTCAAAGTTTAACTCTTTGATTACTTCAGTTGACGCAACTGCGTAAAGTTCTTTAAAATAAAAAAAATGTTACAGGAAGTTCAATTAACCCTATTAGCTATAAAATTTTAAAAGATAATGGAATTCTTTTTATCGCGAGTTTTTATTCACCTGATTTGCAGTGAATGGTTATTGCAGGGATTTCGTTTGAATTCATTAAGTTTCTCACACAGAGATGGATGGATTTTTTTTTCTTTTCATGAGTAATAAGTGAAGCAAATTTCTTACATTCCATTGGAGTGTCTGTTTCACTTGAAAATCGTCCTGGCTTAGCATCACACGGATTTTTAAACACTGAATTTCGCAAAAAGGAGAAATTGCTATTCGTTGAATTGAAGAAAATGAAAAGAATAAAAAAAAATAACACAAATTTTTTTTAATCAACAGAATTCTTAATTTTCAGTTTTAATGTGATTTTTATAAGCTTTATAAGCTGTAAAAAATTTTATAATGTCTAGATTGTGTTAATACGAGTAAGGAGGGGGCTTGGATTTGCGTTTTGAATTTCCCCACAAAGACACTCATGTGTCGCCCGACGTTGATAGAATGACATTCCCGAGGTTTCGTCAAGTGGTTTCATCTTTCGTTAATATATTTCCGGGTAAATAAAGTTTAATGAAAGGCGTAATTCGATAAAAACGTTTTCTTTATTGGTGATGTATAATAAGTTTGAAAAAAAAAATGAAATCGCGTCATGGTTTGGAAATAGTTTTCAAGGTAGTTACGAAGTATTTTACTGCTTTCTAAGAAATAGCTCTAGCAATATATTTATAATAATAATAGTAATAATAATAATAGATTCTTTTTATCTTAGATTGATTGCCGTCATCACGATTTTGGGAGCCGAAGGAAGTGAAGAGTGATGCGCTCTTCGGCAGCAGGGATTTTGTTCTGGGTCAAAGGTCAGTCATCCCCATTTTTATACTTTAGGGAATCGATCGAAAACGTTATACAAATAAAAAAAAAAGGAAGAAAAGAATAGAAAGAATGGAGAACTGTAATGTACTTTTTTCTCACCCCCTTTTCCCCATTTCTCGGTCGATGGCCGTGACGTCAAAAGACTCGAATGGAAACTTCCAGCGGAGTAGTCGATGGGGAAATGTAAAGATGGAAATTTAAGGAAGGAGAACCAGCCAGGAGATTGAGAATCTTATTTCGAAAAAATTTTGAAAGGAGTGGAAAATTTACAACTCCATAAAAAATGTGTTTTAAAATCTTACGTATTTACTCGCATATAAAACGAAGGATTTTCCTCTACAAAATTTAAGAACTCTATCATCTCATTATGCATATCCCATTTCACTCTATATCTGCTATATTCACATAAATGATAAATTTTATTAAATATTTTCATTGGAAGGTCATTCTTAGTACTCCTTGTTTCTTATCTATAAGGGAGATGCAAACGTGAAATTGGATATTGAGAAATGGTTCGTTTGTAGGTTCGTTTAGTAGATATGTTTCGCGTATCCACTATCTTTTGAATCAAATAAAAAAAATAAATATTATAATTAAAAAGCATTTTATTCTAACAAAAAGGCTTGAGTTGTTTTAGCAAAACATATGAAGTTGAAAAAAATATTTAAGTACAATCTCAGTAATCCGGCATATGTAGGACAAAGTATTGGTAGATTATGATGATACGGATTATTAAAGAAAAAAAAAAGTAAATTTAATGTTTTACGCTTTAAGTAGAAATGAAATGTTTTACGCTTCTACATTCAGATGATAAATGTAATGCAGTACAGCACTATTAATCAAAATTCCATTAAAGTCATTTCGTTAATTAATGGTTTCGCTTTTTATTACGGTGCAATTTCAATGTCACGAAGAACGTTTGGGATCATAAATATAAACTACTGTTTTATTATATTTATTATTATTACATACTAGTTTTAGTCATTAAATCATATTCTACTGCAAGCTTTACAAAATGGAAGCTTCTATAGGCCGGATTATTGACATACCGGACTAGCGAGATTCTACTTTATGTACATTAGTTAAAAGACTTTTTGTATGACAATTCAGATGACAATTTGCTAGAGCAAAAAAAAAAACAATATTCTGTGACAGTATTATTAATAGTTATATTTTATTTTGGTTTATCTCCCGTCTAATGTTAGCATTTGATTTGGAATTCGTCTCAAATTCGCGCAATTGGGTTAGCATGGATAAATTTCCTAACCTTAGACATGTTCCAAAAATATGCGCTAGGTTTTCTACTTAGAGTCTAACGGGACATTAAATAGCCAATAATAATAATAATAATAATAATAATAATAATAATAATAATTGTGAATTGCATGAGTTTGCGAGTGAATACCGATGCCCGAAACAGGATACGGAATTGTCAATATCAAGTGGAAGTCAATATCAAGGTTTCTTGAAAGCCTTGAACAAAACCTTGAAACGTAAAATAATTTAAAAAAAAAAAGCAAGTGTTAAGCCTTCTTGTTTGGTTTCTTATATTTCTTGGCTGGTGGGGCCCTTTCGAGAACCGGAAACCATCGGATTGGGAGGCAAGTTTGCTTTTAGGACCGACTTTTCAAGGCTGACTTGCTGAGACGAACGGGCTGTCGAATTCCATTGGCAGTCTGGTTGAACGAGTTGTTGAATAAAAATAACGAGAAAGAAGCAGATAGGGGAAAATGTTTCTATTGGGGTCAGGAATCCGATAGGTGGATGGAATTGCATTTCTCTTCTCAAAAGGATTAAGCTGGAATCAGGATTTCGCTCTTCCTTGTGTTTGTGTGGGAGAAGGATTGCTTGGCTTTAAAGATGGGTTAGAAGTAGCACAAGTGAAATAACTGTTGCGTGTGTGTATGTTAGCTTATAGAATCTGGATATAACGCAGTGTACTCAAAACTCATTTCGTTGACTTTGTATGTTATTGAGAGTAATATATGAGTGAGTGACGAAATGATTATGGGGAGAATTTAAAATGGTTATTCTCGTTATGTACTCCAGGTCATTTCGTCAGTCATTCAGGACTTTGCTGTAAAAATTCGATGACATGTCCATTGACTATATAAAAAGAAAATTTTAGTTTCCCTCTATTCTCTACCAATAAATTTCCTAGAAAAGTACAGTGAAACCTGCCCGAGGCGGAAATTCTGGAAATTCACGGTCACTTGATCACTTTTCCCTCAGCAAATAACCTGCATGAGGTGCGGTCATTGAAGATTGTGGCTTCAACCTGCCTGAGACGGAAAACAGGTTTCACTGCGCTAACCCAGGTTTCACTGAGGTTGTGTGTTTTCTTGAGTTGTTTTTATTGCAGATCAGCATTTGTGTAAGAGGGAAAAGTTGGACTCTTGGCGGCCGAGGGAGGAAACCTTTCTATCCGGTGGAACCGTCTCCTACCAGACGGGATACGCAGGGTCGCCTTTAAGCCTCCAGTGGAAACGGGAAGAGGCCGGGTGGCGCGCACACCGATTACCTTGTGGCTTTGCGCCCCGGAAGTGGCGTCTTCCTCTTCCTCGTGCGGCTCAACTCGTTAGCTACTTCCTATACAAACAAGAGAGAGCCTAGTTCAAGAATGTGTTTCAGTGGTTTAGCTTTATATATGTAGTCTCCTTGGAAAGATGTATTTTCTAAGTGAATAATAAACTAATCAAACAAAGATTATGTATCTTTTGAATAATTTTTTTCTTCTTTTATTTAATATTTATTATTATAATACATTTGAAACATGTAAAATATTTTTGATATAATTTAATAAATAGTATCATCATCATTTATATTATTATTATTTAGTAACAAAGTACATCATAATTAGCACTTGCAGAGAATGTCAAAATTAAAGTCACAGATTTCTAAGAAAGGAAAGTGATATATTTAAATAATATTGCACTTCAAATATAATAAAAAAAAAACATGAGCACTTATTTTAAAAAATATTTATAACTTTTTTTTTTAAACATACATGAAACGTCGTTTTATTATTATTATTATGAAAACAAAGACACAAATATGAAACAACGAGTCGGAAAATAAATAAAAAGGCGGGGAAAGGGGTTTTTTTTTGTTTTTGTTTTTTTAAAGGAAACGGAAGCTCAGGATGGATATTTGTTTGTTTGTTTGTTTGTTTTTTGAATAAAAAAAAGGAAATTAAATTTTAATCTGAAAATTAAAATATTCCTTTTTTCAGGTTTTTATTTATTTATTTATTTATTTATTTATTTATTTTTTTGAAAAATAAGTTTGAGATCAAGCGTTTTGCGCTTGAGAAAAAAAAATAATTTTTTTTTAAAGAGAAACTGTTGGACTTGTCATTCAAATTATCAGACCAGCCGACCTAATTGGATTCCACGCAGGCTTCAGTTATTATTACAAATCCACTTTTCTGCTTGGTGTAACGAGAACGGATGTTGACTAGATGAATCCAAGCGCTAGTCGTCGTCGTAATGAACAAGACATGAGCCGTTTTGGCGGACAGTGAGAGTCACGTGACTCGGTGGCGTCAATTTGAACGGCGTTCGATCGTTAACGATGCTATTGTGCGTCGAGTTTACACTTGGATACCGAGTCGAGGGCTTTAATTGAAGTTTTTTCGTTTTAACAAATTTTTTTTTTTTATTTCACTCGCTCTCTGTTGAAAGGAAAACTTTTTCCTCGTGACGTAGAGAAACCCATTTGACGGGAGGGTACCTCCTCCTCCACCCGCGCACGCGTTTTGGTTTTGCTACACGCTGTACATCAGCTGATGGCCTTGACCGTGGTGCTATCACCTGCCATCGGATCGCTTATGTAACTCTTGCCGTCACACCAGACAGACTGAGTCGACGTCAGAGCCGACGGAAATGCGAAGCCGCTGTTTGAGGAGAATTTTTTTTTTCTTTTTCGGCCCGTACAAAAGGGCGAAGGTTTCACTGTGATGCGCATTGACAATGGGGGCAAGTTGGTGAAAGGGGCACAACGAAGAGAGAAAAAAAAATTATTTCTCTCGAAATTAAGGAATTTTAGGAAATTAGCTTTTTATTACTGAATACCTTTAAACTAGGTTCTATTTTGGCTTTTGTTTCGAAATAACATTAAGTTTTCGGTTATACGCACTTTTGCTGGAGATTAATCAGATAAGTCTATGCCAAGTTCGCCAGAGCTGGGAATTGCGTTTTCTGAAAGTTGAGCGACATTTTGAGCTTGTATTACGGATGAGTTGGTTAACGCTGTAACTGGATCACAGAGTGAAAAACCTCGAAAACCGAATGCTGGATGCTGCCATGACGTCATCCTCGTTTTCGCAATTAATCGATAATGAATTCTTAATTCTTTCCTTACCACTCGTAAGAGAGAAAGGTGGGAAAGGAGATTCACCTTTTGGAACTTTAAAATGGGAATTAAAAGTAAAATTAAATGCACAACGCGAGGAATTCATTGGTGCAAGGTCACAGACGCTTTTGGCCGAGGTCCAGAAGGCACACGCGTCGACCCACATGGGATCTACACAAAAGAGGAGCAAGCGTTTAAAACTTTTCCACTCGAATTTTATTTTCTTCGTTTCGAAGTATAATTCCAAATAAAAAGAAACAGCAGCATCTTAATGATAATTAGTATTATAAATTTTTTATTTTATTTCCTTCTCTCGCATTACACCACTAGCAGCAACTTGGTCAACGCTTCTTCACATGATAGCGGCGGATCCATTGCGAGCTGCGAGGTTGGGAAAAGAGGATGACATAGTTCGCATACCCTTCGCTATTAAGGTCGATCCGATAGTAATATCATGAATGAATGAATGAAAACTTGGAGAGAAATGAGAGCATTTTTAGAAGAAAGTTTAGAATTCAAAGCGATAACCTTTTCTTTTGCTTCTACTCTTTTCGGGGGAATTATGATACGTGAAAGGATTTTAATGGGGATTGGGCCCTCTAAGCCCACTTACGTAATGACCCAGTTCGTTTTTATATCTGAATCCTATTTAATTTTTTTTTTTTTTCTTCTAAATTACGGTTAATCTTCATGAACCATCTTGAAATCTTCCCTTACATGATAGATATGTTTCAAGTGACAAGAGAATAAATATAAAACGATAAAAAACAACCGGAGTCGTGGGAGAATCCATTTTCAAGTCGAGATATGAGGAAAGGTAAAGTGATAGCTCTTCGATTGCGACAAGTCGAGAATGTAGCTGGTTTAGGAATAAAATTTTTATTTGTGAAGTTAATTTTTAAATATTTTTATGCAACTTTTACATATCAGAGATAGGAATATGATGATTTCAATCGGTCATGAAATAAAGGAATTTCCGTCCTAAGCTTTCGTTTCCTTCAACAGTATTAGGTAATCATTAAAATAAATAAACACCCAGAATAATAATATAGTCAATTATCTAACAGATTCATTATTAAATTATAAAAAAAATTTGGTTTTCATTTTGAAAAAGATAAATTGTTGAGAAATGGCATTTGAAATAAAACATTTAATTTTATTATTATTATTACTGTTATTTAGAATAATTCATAATGAAGCTCTTGGGGAACTTCAAAATTTCCAATATTTAGAAAATTTTGAACTTACCGAATCTTATTTTTATTTAAAATTAAAATAAACCCAGCTTAATTAGAATTATATTCCCTTAAGATATCTGCTTAGATCTTTAGAGATTGGATTGAGCTTTAAGAGTGAATCTAATAATAATAATGATAATAAAATAATAAATGGCACAAAAAACGTTTTCTTCCTTCAGTTTAGATCTTTTATTACTTTCTTTTTAAGTCCTTAATATCAAATGAAATTACACCATGAAACGAGAAGTTTTTTGGTAAATTTTCACTTTTGACTACAACGTCCAAGAAGAAAATTTTTAAATTTTTGTCCCTTAAGGGAAAAACTGGGACAAGTAATAAGACATTCTCAAATACAACAGGTACAAATTTACAATTTTTTTTTTTAATAGTAATACAGTTTCCATTTAATGTAATCATTTCTAATCCCCCTTCCCATCCCCCAAAAAATACTGACTTTTTAATTTATTTTTTTTTCTTTAAAGTATAAAAAAAATAATAACTTAAAATATATCAGAACACAAATCGAAGGTACTCGGAAAGTTTTATTTTAAAAAATAATATTCAATTTTTTTATTATTGGAATTAAATATAAATGCACATAATAAAAAGGAAAAAAAATGTCTTATAAACAAGTAATTCTCTTTCTATTTGTGAGAATCTAGAATGAGAATATAACTATTATTTTCATCATTATTAACCTTTTCAATTCTTCTTCATCATCGTTGACTAGACTTTAAGTGTCTATAAAATATTATGGCCGATTTGAATGGAGTTAAAATAAAACTTAGAACACTATTATTTAATATTATATTATTATTATTATTATTATTACAAGAAGAATTGCTACTACACAATATATAGATACTATTATAAAATAAACCTAAGTTCTGTTCCATTTGAAATTAAGATCACAAAAAATGATAATCCGAGTACCTTATTAAAGGAAGCATAGACAAATGAGGAGGAAAAGAATATTTAAAACTAAAGAACATAAAACATTGAAGAGGTACCCAAACCTTAAACTGTACAATATACAAAAGGCTTAATTGGCCTTTACCAAAGAAAAAAAATATGGAGATTTTTTTTTTTAATATTTATATATATATATAATATTTATAAGTAAGTAAATTCACAGATACTTCAAAAATAGATACATCATTTTTTTATATTTATATATATATTTATCTCACTATGGACTGCATCAGACGAGAAACATTTCAGTTTTTTTTTTTTTTATGTTAGAACAGCTTTGAAAGATGTTAAGCAAAAAGGCAACTTTTATGATTTTTTTTTTTTAATTTTAATTATTTTTTTATTTATTTTTAAAATAAGGAAATATCTATTTTGTCATTTTTTGTAATGAAAAATGAACAAACAAAAAACACAAAATGGACGTTTCACGGTTTAACGTAGCCTTTAAATAAAAATTCATTTACCCATTCCTGATCGGCTTCTACTAAATAGATTCCCCCCCCCCCCCCCTTCCAATTGGGATTGCTAATTTTTTATTTTAAAAAATTAAATTTTATTTTAAATAACTAAAAAATGTAATTAGAAAAACAAAGAAAACCTTGGCATCTTTAATAAGAATAATAAAAAATAATAAATCAACACGCATCTCTATGTATACGGATGTTATGCACACCGTTATGCACACACGCACACACACACACAAAGAAATAGTTAAATAATAATCAGAAGAATAATAAGTAAATCCATTATGATGTCCTCTTTAAGTGAAATTTGCTTATTTCTTGAGACAACAGTTGAAAAGAACAGGCTTTGGTCCGAGATTTTATGAGTGTGAAGTGAGGCTAAGGTCTGTCACGAGTTGGGGTTTCTGAATTGCTTTCTCCGGAGTCTAACAACAACAACAAGTTCGTGTAGTGGGCCTCATCTCCACACCAAGGAAGGAAACTCTGGAGAACAGGGAAGGGAATGGAGATAGAAGGTAATTTATTATTATTATTATTTTTTTTGTGTGTTTTTCATAATAGTTGAACTGTTCTAAATTTGTTGTTTTTACACCTCCTTGGGTTGCAAGTGTGTCGTCATCGTCTTCTCGTATATGAAGTTGTTGAGAAGGAATATGTTATTGTTTTATCACATTTAAACTACAACTCCTTTGAAGGTTGGGGAGGAAAGAGCGTTGTTGTTGTTTTCACTTTTTTTTTCTTTTTTTTTGTAGTTTGTATGTAATAGATATGAAATCACGCACAAGACATCCAACTGCACGGACACGAGTGATACCCGTTGGGGGAAGGAGGCACGTAAGGAGCGTAAAAGTAGCCTTGGTAAACTTGGTAGTGCTGCTGCTGCTGCTGCTGTCCAATGTGCATGTCGAACTGTTGCATTTGGTGGTGTTTGGAGAAGAGTTTCTGCTGCTCCTGGAAGTACACCTGACAAGCAAAGTCCTCGATGAGGTTAAGCGTCTGGCGCCGTTCGTGGCCCATGAGGCAGACGGTGGACTCGTCGACGACCCTGTGCAAGATCATGAGGTACTCGTACATGAGGTGCTCCTCGTCGGCGAAGTGGTTGGCCAGGTAGTTGTCGAGCTTACTCTGCTGCTGGTTGAGGTCACTGAAGTCAATGAAAAACCGCGAGCACATGTATCGCTCGAGCGATTTGATTTCGTCCGGGTTGGCCGGCTTGTAGTCGCGCACCAACAAGTTGCAGTACTTGAGCAGGCCGCCGCCTCGGATCTCCTCGGGCGTCCGCGTGGCGATGAGCTTCTTTTGCAGGTGGTAGAGAGCCTCCTGGAAATCGCCATAGACGCTCTCGCCGACCACAGTGGGGTAGAAGTTCTCGCTCATGGGCATCTCGGCGCAATCGTAGAAGAGCAGCAACGAATCGAGCATGATTTGGAAGGAGTCGACGCTGAACTCGAATTGGCGGCGCATCGTATCCATGAATTTGAGCTCGACGTTGCGACCGCGGTTGTTGCTCAGGGAGATGAGGCTCCACCGGTCCCCCTCGGTCACTTTCACCATCTTATGCACATAAGCTTCCTTAAGACTACAGCTAGAAATGCGTTTCTTACTCACCCCCTCCGGCAGGAAGTCCAGCAGAGAGTCGAGCACGGCCGTCTTCACCTTGTCGTAGTTGCGCTGGTTGGAGAGGTCGACGGCGAAGATGAGGTCCAGGTCGTTGTACGGCTGGTTGGTGGCGTCCGTCGCCAGGACGTGGCTCGCCGCGCCGCCGTTCAGACGGATGTCTTTGACGTGCACCGCGTCTGCCTCCAGTTTGGCACGCACCACATGCACTAGGTCCTTCAGCTTGATCTCCAGCGTCGGGAAATTGCCGCGACCGTGGATGGGCACCACTTCCTCCATGACCGTGTGAAGGCGACGAACCTGTTCGTAGCTGAGCACCGCAAACCGCTGGTTCATGGCCGCCGTATCCGTAAAGCACTCCATGCTCAGCCGCTGCCGAAGCTCCGCCGATATTTCTAAGGTTCCGCACTAATATGAGAGAGAAAAAACGAGGACGGGGGGGAAGGAAGGACGCTTTTTGTTAAAAATTATTTTTAAAATATAACAACAACACTCCTTCGTTCGTTTTCTTCCCGTTTTTTAAAACTCAAAAGTTAAAATAATACTAAGAATAAAAAAACAAAAGTTGTCAGTGGGGTGGGAGGTGGGATACTGTGTCGTAGCGTGAATGTTTCGAGTCAATGGAACGAACGACTGGACGAGATGCACTTATGGCGAGGCCTTCCTACCCCACTGCTCCTTAATGATATGACGCCGCAAGTAAGTATCGATCTACATTCCCTCGCTTCGATTTGTATCCTGACGCCTACGTCAAAAGTGGTGAAAAGGAGCGCGAACGCCTACGCTTCAAATCAAAAAGCCTTTCGCAAACGAACAGACTATGGAATCGGCACGGGAGTGAATTTTAAAAGCCTTTCTATATGGTTCTATTTTTTTACGCTCGCCGAGAACTACTTTTCACTGCGCGCTCATCCCTCGCAGTGAACCAGCCCCAGCTGATTGGCCTGAGCCCGTCGCCTAGCAACCGTTGACATCACGCATTCCTCATCGACGTATTATGGAAGAAAAGAGAACTTACGAGAAATTTCCTTTCTCTTAAACTCTATTACCGAATCTCGTTTCTGTTTGTAAAAAAAAATTTTCTCTGCTATCGTCTCTCGCTCTGAAGGTAAGGAACGGAGATGCATTTTAATGGGAGAATTTGCTCTGTTTTTCTTTTTTTGAATAAATAAGCCGAGAGAGAGAGATAGAGAATGCGCTAATTCTGTTCTCTGCGTTTTTGGTTTCACTTGCCATATGGTTTGCCTCGCCGAACTCGGAATGAACAAGTTCAACAAACGAAGCTTATGTTCGCATCGTAGGCTGATAATCGTGCAGTTCTCTTGTTATTTGCACGTTAAAATGTAATTATAAAAATTTTTCCTTTAATAAAGCAAAATGCATTGTTTCTGTATATATATATATTTTTTAATTTATTATTGCCAAATATTTAATAAAAATTTTATTTATTTTTTTATTATTGTTGAAATTTAAATATTTTATTAAAAAAATTGCATTTCTTGTCTTTCCTTCTCCCCCTTCCGTTATCCTTGGGAGTTGCGACTGCTTCCTTGCCACCCCCTCACGAGTGGTCATGCACTAACCACATGGGATCAACTGGTTCACCTTTTCATTTCATTTGTTGGTTCAAGTCAGGAAGGAAAGGAAAAAAAAGTTTGCTATTTTATTATTATTATTTTTTTTTCGGGGACCTTGTTAAGAGAAAAGGTCACGTATAGCGTCGCCAAGTAGTCAATTGGTGAAACATTCCACGCACATGGAGTCCCGTTTGATTTTATTCATTTTTTTATTTTTTTTTATTCCCCTTTCCTATGCAGTTTATCATGATGAGATTACCGATTTCTATGAATAATCAAAAACAGCCTTTAAAAAAATATTGAGGCTGTTAGGTAATTAATGAATTAATAAATAAATAATAATTAATGAATTAATTATTGTTGTTATTATTAATATTACGAATAATAAAATTAATTATTTTTTATAAATGATAGTAATAATAAAAAAAATTATTTTTCCCAAGATCCTAATCTGTTGGCAGGAACTTGAATCGTTGCCAGAAGAGCTAAGAAATTATGTAATAAGAGCAGAGAGAAATCCTTTTTAATGTTCGCTGCGGAGTTTTTTCTTATGTGCCTATAACATGTGCATCTTTTATATAAGCCTTGTATATGAGGTCGATTATATTTACGTGACATATGTTTGCCCTTCTTTTCTTTTTTTTTTTTTTCGTACGTTTTGCATAGGCTGGCTGCTATGCAGCTAAGTTGTTGCACATGGCGGTGCACATGGCTTCCGCCGGTTTTTGAGGTTTGAGGTTCATATTAATGTCTTTTATAGTGCTCTTATTTTAATATCTGTTATATAACGCGTTATACACTATAAGGAGTTGGTTTTCACATTATGTTTTGAGTTTTTTGAGAAAAATATTTTTAAAAATTAAATTAATTTTTGCGTAATAGTGACCACTAATGATCACTACTAACTGATTGACGCGCAGTTCAGTTTCATGTTAATTGCTCATACGGTTATCATAATGATAATGTTCCGACAATAAAATCTAAGAGAGAAGGTTAAAGGGTTAAGGAACGATCTAAATTTAACGTCATCGGTGCTGGAGAAGCGGAGAGATCGGGAGGAATTAAGCCTGACTACCCTGCATGCATCTTGCGTCGAATTCCATTGTTCCATCAAATTGAGGGGAAAAGGGCTGCTTCGTTGTGGCGAGGTTGTTCCGCTAAAATGAGGGTATAGGCAAAACGTGCTCACCTGCATGAGAGGAAGCATGGTCGATGCCATGGCGTCAGATTGGCTGGGCTGGCTCCTCGTGCAATGCGCTATTGCTGAGTCTATCTACTTCTCTGTTCCTTTCTCCGGTTGTTTTGCTCTGCGTTCTTTGTCGTCGGTGGAGAGCGAGAGTGAGAAGATGCGGTGGAGGGACCGACGAGATGCAGAGCCTATCTGGAACACCTGACGAGTCGACGTGCTATCATTAGCCTCCCCGGATGACGAAAGGGCGTTGCCTTTATTTGGGCAGCGACCGGGCGTGGAGAGAACGGGCTCGCAAGGCTTTTTTGCTGCAACTGCCGAAAATAGTATTGTCTCGTCGCTCTTACTTCACACTGACATCACCCGGCTTTTCTCTTTCGCTTTTCTTCCTCTCTCTCTCCCTCTTCTTGGCAGATTTACGCAGCTGCTGATTCCTGAATCTCTATAGCAACAGATGCATTTCTTCTTAATTGTAGAGATTATGAATGAAAGCTTTGCGTGACTTTCTGTGGGAAGCGAACACTGAATTAGTTTTTCGCATGTAAATCGTGTTTTTTTTTATTTTATTATTATTATTTTAATTTTATTATTATTATTTTTTTTTACCTGCATCTATATAGATTTGCCTAATTCCTCAGCATCCAGGTCTTGTTTTCCTGGGTGAGCAATTTCCTAGTTAATTTCCTTCAGATCGCGCTTTTCCTTGCACGCCAAGCGGTAGTCAGAGGAGTGGCGGGAAGGACTTTTTATAAATAAATGCGCTATTATAATAATAATAATAATAATAATAATTTATAAATTTTTATAATATTAAATTTGGTTTTTTAAATGCGTATAGAAGAGTTTTAAAATATTATTCTCTGCTGAACTCGTGAAAAGGTCTACTTATTAAAAATAATTTCTTTTACATAATAAAAAATTTATATCACTCACTAATCCCATTGAAACTGCTCACTTCTTCACAACGCACGAATTCATTCCTAGTCGTCTACATTAGCGCCCGAATGTTGATAGTGAGAGAACGTTGCAACTCGATTTTCGCACGACGCAGAAACGGAGACTTGTTAAATTTTATTACGGAATATGTGATAGGAAAAAGAGGATAATAACAGCTGTTAAACGTTTTAATAACTAACACTGTCTTTTGTCTAAGCGAATTGCGGGTTATTTTAAAGAATCGACGGTGAAGTTGAAATTTTTATCAACGTTGAATGGATTTGAGATGAGATTTACGCGGAAAAAATTCTTGAAATTCAAATTTTAATTTAAAAAAAAAAGCAAATTTAGCATGTTTATTAATTTGAAGTAATAAAGATTGAAATATTTTTGAGATTTAATTAATTTTTATTTATTATTTTATTTTAAGCTGTTGTGAAGTGAGCACTGCGAGTTCATTCGGCTGAGACGCGCAAATCCGTCTTTTTTTGAAGTCACGGTAAGTTCTGGAATTTTAATTTTTGGATCGCTATTTAGCTTTTATTATTATAGATTGTAGTGATGCTTAGAATCTGATTTGAGTATCGAGTTACCGTAGTCTGCGGCTAGAGTTCTCTGAAAAGCGGAACCGCATCAACCTCGTTGCAAATGAGCCATCGAATTTGGTCGAAATTTTTCTTTCCAATTTGTTTCACTTACAAACCTGCTAGGTCTTATGAAAGATCTTGTTGAACACTTGCACAAACTTTTCTTTTTTTTATAATAACGCCGTTTGTAAGTGGCTCTTCGCACCTTTTCCCTCGACGACCCACGCTTCCTATTTGACTGCCCACGCCAAATCGATTAGACGCCCACGAAGCTAAACGGTTAAGAGCGCTACAGAATGGCGGGAATCGCAATCAAGACTTCTAATGCCTCCATGAATGAATGAGGAACTTAGACGATCCTCTTTTGTTCTCTTTTCTTTTAAGTGTTTTATTGGAATTTTTAAAAATTAAGCAATAATTAAATCGAGAATTTATTATGCCACGCACAATTTAAATCGATTTTTGCGCAAATAAAGACGTTTAAGGTCCGACTTTTGTTTGTAGAAATATTCGCCAAAAAATTCCGTGCTTTGATTAAAAAGCAGTTGCCTAGAAAATTGAACACGTTTAATTGTCCGTAAAAAGTAATTAAAATTAATTATAATAATATGTTTTCTGAATTTTTTTTAATTTAAATTAAAAAAAAGAAAAATATTTTCGTTATTCTGAGGTTTGTTATGACGTCACTTCCCCGTTGAACGTTTGAATAGCCGTATGTGCAGAAGGAAGACACGAAAGCGAATTAATTTCTCTTTTATTTTTTTCCTTCTCCGTTCTTCCGTCCGTCTGCCTGTTAGTCCGACATCGGCGCTCATCCATCGACGCCCAACTTCCCATTCACGTCGAGCAGATGGCACTCTGACGTCAATGGACGCCTACGCATTCGCTGACGTCACGCAGCGTATCTTCTATGGATCGATGGGATACCACCACGTCCAAACTGTTTGGCGAGAATTTTTTTGTGAATTAATGTTTCCGATTAGAGAGGAACATGGGTTTTTAGAGAGTCGCTACTTTTAAGTTTGTGGTCTTGGAATTCGGTCCCTGCTTTTAAGTTTGCGGGCACAGTTCTTTGTCTTGCGTTTTGCTCCATTGAGAGTGCGGCAGATTGGCGGTGAATCGAATTTGTGGTCGGGTGAATGGAAAGAGCCAACTGTTCACCATGGTCGATTTGGAGAAGTTGGAACATGTACACGCATTTTGAATTTTATCGAAATTCGCTATTAAAAATTATTTTTTCCTCTTAGTAACAGTGGTTTTGGATCTAAATATTCTATTTCGCAGAAGTCATAAAGGAAAAAGTAGAACTATAATTAAAATTAAAATTTTTTCCTATATGTTTCCTGTGAGTGCTTCATATAATAAATTTTTATAGAAAAAAGAATTGTTTATATATAGTCAAGAAGAAATTAAATTTATATATTTTTTAAAAAAATTTAAAAGAGCAAAAGTCAAATTTGGTTTTATATGAGAGCTGGTAATGCAACATTTTAATGGAAAAAAAAAACTGACATCAATTGCCATCTCTCCACAGATATTTTAAGAGCCTCTGGATGCTTTGACGCACATTTTGAAAGCGAACTGTTTCGCTGCCTTCTACATGAGATAGTTCGGAAAGCTAAATATCAGTTGCAAAAAAAAAAAAAAATATTTTCCCACAACACAAGCTGAGAAACAAAATGTGTTGCATTACCAGCTCTCATATAATCCCCACAAAACATGGAGAAGCATGGCTGGTGTCACTCCTCGGCACGCTTCCTGGATTCGTTGAACCAGATCCTCCAGTGAGGCGGGCTGCGTAGCATAAACCTTGTCCTTCAGGTATCCCCACAAGAAAAAGTCAAGTGGTGTAAAATCAGGGGAGCGGGGTGGCCAACGAACTGGTCCTCCTCGGCCAATCCATTGTTGTCCAAACATCTCACTTAGACGCTCGCGAACGACCAACCCGCAATGTGGAGGAGCTCCATCATGCTGAAACCACGTGCGCTGATACGAGGCCAATGGCAAATTGTCAATGAAGTCTGTGACTATCACGTTGAGAATTTCAGCCCGGTAGCGTTCTGCAGTCAGTGTTCCATCGTAAAAATACGGTCCAACCACAGTGTCATTGTACAATCCACACTACACATTGATTCTCCAGTTCACTTGATGAGTTGCTTCTCACAGACATCGTGGGTTTTCGTCTGCCCAATGATGATGGTTGTGCCTGTTGATAACTCCATCCCTGGCGAACTGGGCTTCATCTGTCCTCATGAATGAAGTTTGGATTGTCATCCAGGCAGGTAAGTAACCAGTTGCAGAAGGCGGCCTCTACAACATAACCCAATGGCAGTAACTCCTGGTGACAATGAATATGGTATGGGTGAAAATGATGTGCGTGTAGAATGTTGAGAACAGTTCTCTGATGACACCCAACATCTGCAGCAATTGCTCTGCTGCTTGTGTGGGGATTTGCAGCAACTGCTGCCAGAACTAGTGTTGTTGTATCCTCGTCGCCTTGTGCCCTTGGTCGTCCTCGTTCTGCATTAACATTCCCTGTAGCCTCGAATCTTTGAATAATGTGACGCATTGTTTGACGAGATGGATGGCGTTCGTTAGGGTATCTGTCTCGATACAACCTAACTGCAGCATGTAGGTTTCTCCTTGCCTCTCCGAAGCAGAAGATCATGTTGACCATTTCCAAAACAGTGTAGCTTGCCATCCTGGAATTGTTCTGTCTTCTGTGTGCTGAAACATACCTTTTATTTGCTTTTCCGCATGAAAGTGAAAGTGAGTATGGTAATTTATGTTAATTTTTTGATTTGCATGCTTTACATGGTGGAAATATCAACGTTCAGTTTTCCTTGTGCAGTGTGACTGTTTGTAAGCTACAAATAGTTCACCACGTGATTGTGGGTGATTGGTTGGTCCGATTTGGATGATTTTTTTTTGTTTTGTTTGTTTTTTTATGCTGAACAAGTTTGCAATTGGGTTTTTTTCTCTATCCCTTACGGTTTTTGAGATAAATTTTGAATGTGTCCTAATTTGCATATTTGAGATGATGAAAAGGGCCATCTACAACTTCCTATTCATTGGATTCATCAAAATTGACATATCTGCTTCGATTCAAAAAATAAAAGGGGGGTTCAGACTTTTGTATTCACCCTGTATACAAGGAGAGTATGTGGAAAAAAAATCGGTTTTTGTAGCCAAAGAGTTAGGAATAGTTTTGGTTATTGAAAGTTGAGATTAAAATGTAAGCATTACTTATTGAACGCCCTGGTGAATTGCATATATATTGGATAAATTTCTATTCTCTCAAGTGTATTTTTACAGTAAATAGAGATATCGTCTGATATTAGGGGGAACTGAGAATCGTACAAGAGTAACAGTTGTTATATTTAAAAGAATACGTAAGCGCCAAGGTTGCTCAGAAATTAATGCCTTGCTTTCTTTTTTCCCACAAAAAAACATTAATTCAAAACGTATAAAATATTCATGGCTGTAGCCTTTACAAATAACTTTTTCCACAAAATCTCTAACATGTACAAACAAGTTCACATAGCCGTGTCCCACAGTACTCCAACATTTTCCCTTGCAGTAAATCATGAACTAGACCAAAAAAAATGAAGATCAGAGGATTAACGAATGGATGGGGAGGACAGTCCAAATTGATTTAGCCATTGTTTCTCAGATTTTCGGACTTGTATGAGGGTTGAGAAAGGCCAATTGCCGGTTTGCGATGCGTCAGCATTAGGCTGGTGGTTTCTTATTATGTCTAGACTAGTCAGTAGCTAGCTGTGCCAGAATCATGTAGTTCCGTCTGGAGCTTTAACCCTCCCATCGACTGCATGTTCTCCGTGCACATATTTATGAAAGTTCACCTTTACGTGTTTCTTTTCCACAAATAAAATTCAATAACAGCTCAATGTTCGTGACGCGATAGATTTTAACGGAATATACACCCAAACAACTCCAAATAGGAAAAATAAATGCGTGGTATTTTTTCTGAACAAAAGTTTTTGTAATAAGAAAAGAATTGTGAAAAAAATCTGGGCTCTGCCTATTTTTAGGGGACACTGATTCTACTATCACTGAAACTTTGAATTGTGGTTTCTGATGTAAATAAATAAATAAATAAACACGATATAGCTTTTATATAGAAAAAGGGCCCGTGTGCAACTCTTAAAATGTATTCCTACAAGTAAATTAAAATTTATTAATTTAAGAATCTCTTAAACATTTTGGGAATTCTTCGTCTATGGTTAACATATTTTTCGCTAAGCTGTTTTGTTGAATCTGTTAAAATTAATGCTTTTTTCTCGCTTAGAATTACAGCTTTTTGCAATTGGTAAAATGTAGTTTTCAAATGAAAAAATGTAGTCATCAAATGAAAAAATAATCTTTTCATCAAATTTTATTCATAAAAAATGTAATAACCAGTAAGGGAGAGTGGGGGTAACAGGAACGCTTTTTTAATTTCATTAAGTAAATTATTTTGTTTCTTTGATTTAAATTGTATGATTTTTTGTCTATTTATTTTCCAATTTGAAAACTACATTTTCTGTTTTGAAAATGACATTTTTTATTTTGAAAAGATTTTTTCATTTGAAAAGATTATTTTGTCAATTGAAAAGATTATTACAATTGCGAAAATTGTAATATTTTCCCAGACAACATATTTTTTATTACATTTCATTTTAACAACAAGGAAACGATAACTTGTAATTTTTATTAATTATATTATAATTAGTGTCGTATTAGATTTGCTTCCGGTGTCTGTAGTGTTTGTATGATTGATTATTTAGTTTTTTAAATATTGTGTTCTTGTTGCTATTGTTACTTTATAATATTTTTTCTATAAAATAATCATAAAGTTGAAATCTATGTTATAAATAAAACAGATCGTTTAAAAAAATATTAGATAAAAAAAATTGGAGCCATTCGGACGCTCATCGAAACGTATTTCAGTGAAAAAAACACCTGAGAAGATGGTCTGTTCAATGAAATTGGTTACGTAGAATATACGTCAGATGATTATATTTCATATATTTTTTTCTGCTGTCATAAATGAATTACAGCAATTTCCATCCTCTTTTTCATTATGGTGAAGCGTGGAGAAATAGCTTTCACGATATGCTCGGAAAACAGTATTAAAAAAAATTAATTATTTAAAAGAATATAATAATTAAACTAAATTAATGGAAATGTTCATCGATAGAATATTTCAACATTGGAGACGTCAGTGGAATACGCAATGCCTGCCGAACGAGGTTGCGAGGCGAGAAAACATTTTTATGTCGTGATGGATTAGCGCCTAGATTAAAATAAAACAAAAAAAGAATATCTAAGCTTCTTCTATCGTTTTTAGCATCCACAACCTCGATTTTTAAGTGACAGATATGTATTCATCACTTTCACACATCATCATTTATTGTCTATGGCACGTTCACGTCCGCGTTGGATTCTGTCCTCACGAAAATCGTGACAAAAATCGATGGAGAAGCCACGTATTCCACTTTTAATTAGAAAGGAATACAGTTTTTTTTAATCTTGTAACATACTCATCAAGCTGAAAAGAAACGGGAATATGGTTTTTTACTATTCTATTTAAGTCGTATTTTTTTGAAGATGGCCTATACGCATTTCGATGTAGACTGAAAAAGTATGTAACGGTTGATTGTAATGGGGAAAATCTCCATTATATTTGGAGTAAAAAATATTTTTATATTGGTCCTTTCCCATGTTTCCCATCCACTTTATATCTTGTATGAAATCATTTAGTCAGCCTACAATCCGTCATTCATTCGACTTACAGACAACATCATCTATATTTCTTTATACAGTGCTGGCCAAAAATTTAGCACCTATATTGGCTTATATTGTTTGTTACCAAAAATTCTTAATCAGTTACGAAAAAATTTACACCCATAAAAGACTAAGTTTGTGTTTGTTTTTTTTTTGTTTTTTTTTTTTTTATAATAGATAAACCCTCGGTTCTTTCAAAAAGCCATAGCATTTTATACAGAACCTGTGTACACAGTAGGGCCTCGCTAATCTATATCTAAGGTGGATTAATCTGAAGTCATCGAGCTTTTAGCTGAAATTAAAAAATAATAAAATTTTAACAAACTAAGGAATTAACGATAATTCCTAAATTAGTTGCTTTTATAAGTCCTTCCATACGAATTCGATTTTTTTTCTTTCCTAGATTAACCAACTATTCGGAGTAACGAAGTTCTTATTCTCCCTTTTTTACTCTCTCTTTTTGTCTGTCATTTAAAGCTGTATCCAGCTACAAAGATAATAGTGATCCCGCTGTTTTAAACAACTTTGAAAGGACCTTCCATTGTGCTTTCTTAATTTGTATTTAGATTTCTTCTCCTTATTATGTTTCATAGTGTGGATGGATGGATTGAGGAGCGAAGGAAGAGTCGTCGTTGTTTGGCCGTTTTTACAGCTCAAAGAGGATCGTTGCTGGCGACTGTTAGGTTGAGGGAATCTTTTAATGGCTCGTTAAAATCTTTTATAACGTTTCCAAGACCGGACTTAGGTTTCCTCTATGAATCAGAAGGCGGTTTTTTACACGCTTTAAGTGTCACAAGGTTGGCTATTGATGGCTTATGGAGTCGTCGTCGTAGTCTTTGTTCAGGTTATTGCTGCTGCTGCTGCTCTTGTTCTGTTTTAATATTTTAAATGTTTTATATTTAATTTGTACTTCGTGTAATGCTTTAAAATCCAGAAGTGCGTGTGTGTGCGCGCGCGCGTATGTGTGTGTGTTTAATTCTTATTATTTATATTTTTTCAATGAATGAGTCTCCTGGAAATCGACAACACCTGTAATTTCGCTTTTTATAAGTTTTAAAATTCTAGCAAATGTTCCTCATTAGTTGAGCTATAAACTGGCGTTGAGTTAAACTGCAGACACTATTTAGGTTCCATGCAATTTTGTTATTTTCGGATGAAGATTTTTGAAACTCAGCCTTTACTTTAACACGTTTTTTAATAACGTGTTTGTATGATTTTTATGGACAATATCGATTCATTTTATTCTTTTTGACCATATTCTGTAGGAAGCGAACTTTAAGTTGATTATTAATGAGCAGTGGCGACTTTTAATTTTCGTCAAATAATGTTTGAATAAGCTTGTTGACAAGGACTCGTTAATGAGTGTCAAATGCAATTTAGATTTTAATCGCCTTTTGGAGAGCTTATAAACGTAAATAATAATCCAAACAGAGGCTTTTAATTACCGAAATGTGTTTGATAAGAAAACGGAAACTCTTGTTTTATTTGAATTTTGAGTAAATCCCGAAGCGCGGTCATTGTCGTCTCGCCGGCGGCAGTCGGGTGTGACCGACGGCCGCCGGAGAAAAGGCTCAATCCGTGTCCGCGCATCTGCCTACTCGAATTTTTAAGCAAAAATTCAGTGCATTTGCATACACGGAAGGTTAAATGGGGAAAAAACTCCGAAATCGATGCCATTTCAAAATAAGTATTTTAAAAAGGGAAAAAAAATTAAAATTTATATTTAAAAAAAATCTTCAAACTCAACCAGAAACATAATGATTAGTCAGTGGAAGTAACTCGGCGCCATGAGGCTTGAGTGGATTGGAAATGTTCCCACCCTCTTGGAAATATCACATTCGTCATTCGATCGATTCCTCCTCATTCTGTTTGTCTATGAAAGAAAGTCTACAACAGTCCTCCAGACAGTCTGGTTCCCATATAGCCTAAACTAAGCGATTTGAGTAGAAGTGAAACAATGATACCACGCAAATGTCTTTATGAGATTCCTCCTTTTCCTCCTCCACTTTGTATCAATGAATGGACGTGGAAGCGCTCGTAAATTACGTTCTTAAAGCAACCCAACCGTTAATTATCTCTTTCTTTCTCTATTTTTCTTTTGAAATTTGTCTGAGCGAAACATTCCACGTAGTGTCTCTAGGTTGTTATTTTTTAATTATTTTTTTTTAAGTCTGGAATCCACAGAATACTGTTTAACAGTTTACACAGGGAAATTTAATCGTTTTGTGATTAATTTTTCGTATGATGAATTGAGATAATAAATATTTTGTAATTTTTATTTTATTTATTTTCATTGTTAGATAACATAATTTTTTAATTAAAGTATTGAAGTATTATTATAAGATGGTACCTCATCATTAGATAGTCTTAATTTAAAAATCTTACAGAAACTCTATTATGATGTTGATGTAATTTTTTATTTTACTTTTCTTTAAAACATTAACCTAGCAGATGACTAATATAACGAAAAAGATAAATTGAAATCCTCGTATAATAATTTAAGAACATACTCAATATTGCATTTGGTAGGCTTCAAGCCAAAGTTCTTCTTTAATATTATACCAAAAAGTATTTGGTATTATTTTTAAATTAAGCAAATTGTTTAATAAAGTAATGAAGCAGTACGATTGGTTAATAAATGGCATTAAGCTTTTTCAATTTTGGGTTTAGGTAGTGTAATCTTAATTCTTAATATAAGGTCGTAACATAAGTAATGCACGATTTGTACACAACGCATTATGGTTATAAAATTTTGTATATTTATTGCAAATTATTCATCAGTAACTTCCATCATTACTCACGAGTTTTCTCCACCTTTTGGGTAACTTCTGAATGCCATCTTTGAAAAACGTTTTCGGCTTTAAATTGAGGAATGCCAATACTTCCCGTGCCACCTCGTTCCGAGAACGACGGTGTTTTCGATTAAGATGGTTTTGAAGATTCCGGAACAAATGAAAGTCGGAACGTGCCAGGTCTGATGACCATTCTTTCCCAGACAAACTCTTGAAGCTGTGAATAGGTGATTCTTGCTGTGCGAGGTCGACCGTTTTCTTGGTGGAACAAAACACCTCTACGATTGACAACTAGTCGCTTCTCTTCCAATGCCGCCTTCTTGTCAAGTTCTCTCACTGCGGTAGTGGAATTCCTCTCGACGATAGTCTTAAAGAGCTCATCAACTAACACGGTGGTGGAAAAAAAAGTTTGAGACCATCATATTTCAAAAAATAGGCAAACTGAATTACAAAATTTTTGATTAATTATAGTGATACATTTAATGTCACGTGCAACTTGATCTATTTCCAAAAAAACTAAAAATAATTGCAAAATAAAATAAGCGATACAGTTTGCTGTATGAAGGTCGGGACGTCCTGTCACTTCAATAAAATCAATGAGTCTCTTCGGCATGGATGTAACAAGAGCTTGAAATTTTTGTGGAGTTATTTGGTCCCAAGCGGTTTGTATAGCTTTTTTCAGATTGGAGACGCTGTTATACTGTTTTCCATGAGCATAAACTATTCGAACCAGATAAACCTACAAATTTTCAATCGGGACTGCAGGCATGTCAATTCTTTAATGTGAGATTGTGTGATTTTAACCATTCTAAAGTTGATCTGCTTTGCGTATTGGCGCAATGTCCTGCTGAAAAGTGAATTCCGGATCATTTAATTGATCTCAAAGAGGAAGGAGGAAGTTGCCCAAGATGTCCTGGTCGTCGGCTGCCTTCGATCGTGGAGAAACAAATGCCACTTGGGACTTCTCTCGCTCGGTGAAAGCAGGCCATATCATAACCGATCCTCCGCCCTGCCCACGCCGTGAAAAATCGGCTGGTTCTTGACGCAACTCATGCCAGTAATACTGAGCACCATATGGTGACCTACCAAATTAAACTTTTTTTCGTCGTTGATGCATCACTTTGCAAAGTTCAATCTGGCTTCTTTATGCCGGAAAGACAACTTTGGATTGGGCTTCATCTTTATGTACCCATGATGCTCTGATTCTGTATTTTGTAATTGAACTGGACGAGGCACCTGTAGCACCGGGCAATCGAAGGAGCTGTCTTTAAACTTTTGTACTGAGCTTTTTCCGGCCGTCGTGATTGCTGTTTTTTCCAATCATTTGTGGGCTAGCAAGATAATTGTGGATTATAGTCTTTGATTTACCAATAAAAGCGGCGATTACACGTTCTGGCTTTCCACATTTTCGATATGCATCAATTTGACTCTTTTGGTGATCTGTTAGTTGTTTGCCGCAATCCTTTGTAGACAAATGCACTATTATGTATGCCTTTAAATAGTCTATCCAATATGATATTCATTAAAGGAGTTGCTATTCATTTGTATGGACTTTTCCATTCTGGTCTCAAACTTTTTTCCCTATCCTCCCATAGCAAAATATATCGGTCGATTCATTTTCAATTATTTTTTGGATTTTTTGGAAATATGACAATAAACGTGCGTATCACTAGAATTTATCAAAAATTTTCAATTTATAAAGTATTTTCTGAATTGAGGTGGTCTCAAACTTTTTTCCACCATTATATTCTGGTCTCCCTGAGCGCTCTTCATTCTTCAGAACAAAATTGCCATTTCTAACTTTGAAATTGCCCTTACACACTTGGAATCTCTCTAGCCGTTTCATTTGCATTTTTTAATTTTTTGAAAGATAAAGAAGAAAACATGTCGGCTCCTCGGATATCTCCATCGTATACGCTTGCATAAACTACTGAAACTAGTCATATACATATAGATTGAATAAAGGATTGCAAAACCAACCCTGCATTGCCTAAGTTCTCATAGCTGTTGACAGATGGTTACTTAAAAACGCACATTACTTGTAATACAACCTGATAATTCATTGTTCCTGTTTTAATAAAAACACAGTTGATAAGTATAGTGAATTGAATATGTAAAGTGTTTATATTAGGTACGTTTCTCATAATTGAATAACTAGCTCCTTAAGAAAAACGTATCGGGCAACTCCTAGCATCTGGTAGAGGAAGGCGGTCAAAATAGATATACGGGCAAAAAGGGTATTTTATTTTTTTACGTTTTGGGAATACATAGCGCCACGACCAATCAATGATTTAACTGTTCTATAACGTTGTTGACTTCAAAGCAGCTAGTTCACTGTAAAATATATTTTGATGGTCTAGATAATTTTTCAGTGACATGAAACAACTGCAGCAACAATTTGACTAACCAAGCATAATTGGCAAATTATATTCAACTTGATTTACTGTAGGCTTAATGGAAGACTAGTAACATGAGGATGAATTGGGACAAAGTCATCCATTCCCAAATTGTACAAAATCAAACATCAATCCCTACGCGAAACTTCTGTTTCACGTTAAGCAATAAAAACATGCCTAAACCAATTGTCAAAAATTTACAGAAAAGAAAACGCCATGCTAAATGCTCAGAAATATTGACCAACTCGCCAGTGAAGGAAGCGGTTAAAGAAAGGCAAACGAAAAGCCAATTAAAATTGCGTAAGAAATTGAAATTGCAAGAGAAAAATAATCCAGTGATTCCTAAATCAAAGTCTATACAGTATTTTTGCCTTATTTGTAGCGAAGAGTATGTGAACCCGCCAACAGAAGAGTGGATCCAGAGTTTTATTTGCCTCGAATGGGCACATGAGGCGTTCAGTTCTTATGAAGTGATAAGACTATAAAATTGTAGAATTGTGATACGTGTTCATATAAATATTTTTTTATTTTGGTTATTATTATTATTATTATTATTATTGTTTGGAGAAGCCAAACTCGGATCAAGTCCGGAAGCCAATCCCAGAGGTGGACCCAAAAGAGGGCCAAGCCCAAGGAAGGGAGCGTTACGCACTCGTGGGAGTATTGATGTTTGGGTGTAGAATTTTCTTTACTATGTGACAGGTGGCTTTCTGTAAGGTTTTGTATAAGTGTGGGTTTAAATTTAGTGTTGACAGGCTTTTGTGTAGCAAGTGTGGAATAACTCCAGTGGCAGAAAGAACGATAAGAACAATGTGTACTCTGTTAACTCCCCAAAGGCGTTTTATTTCGTGTGCAAGATCCGTATATTTAGTGATTTTGTCAGTGTATGTCTTTTGTAAAATTGTGTGTGTTGGGGATGGAGATATCAATTATGTAAGTCACTTTGTTTTGCTTATCTACTAGTGTAATGTCTGGTCTATTATGAGGGATAGTTTTGTCAGTGATTATAGCTCTGTCAAAATATAGTTTGTGTGGTGTTCTCTAAGACAGTGTCGGGGATATACAGGGTGATTCAGTCAATTTCTTACCATTTCACTCGAATGACGTGCATTAGGGATAAACAATTGAAAGAATATGAGCGCCATATCGAATTTCTAAATAGTTGGAGTTTGTATTGTTGCAACGGCGCTGCATGAAAATCGTATTGTTGAAAAATGGCGCCCGCTTTATCAACAGAGCAGAAATGCAAGGTTGTCGAATGGTATTTCGAGACAAAATCACCTGTAACCGTGCAAAGAAAGTTCCGGAAGGAGTATAAGTGTCGAGACGCACCAGGCAGGCAAGCAATCATGGATTTTGTCAAGCAATTTCGTGCCACTGGATGTGTTAAAGGCAAGAACAAAGGCGGGAGCGAAGCTCGTGTTCGAACGACCGAAGTTGTCGAAAATGTTCGCACAAGGTTGGTCGATTCCCCTACCAAAAAATCTGTTCGCCTGCGAGTCCTTACCAAAACCCATGTGATTTTTATCCCTGGGGGTTCCTTAAAAACAGTGTGTTCACTACAGCACCAAGAACCCTAGACTAGCTGCGACAAAGTATCGTCGACTGCTGCACCCTTGTGGATGCAGAAACCCTGGATAGAGTTATGAACAACTTCACCATTCGGCTGCGAGCAGTTCAAAACGTTCGTGGTGGCCACATTGAGCATATCGTCAAGACTTTTCCACGGGAATAAAAACTCCGAACTGCCTAAAATATCCTACTGAAATGCTAAGTTTGTAAACACATTAATGGGTCAATACATCATAGTACTGAAATGGTCAGAAATTGACTGAATCACCCTGTATTTATAGTATGGAGTGTGAATGTCCCTTAGCTTGTGTATCTTAGCTAGATGTTGATGTATGATGTTGGCTACCTGGTTATGTCTATGTAAATAATCTGTCTGCGTGAGTATTTTGCAACTGGATATGACATGTTGGATGGCTTCCTCTGCGATATGGCATTTCCTGCAAGACCCATCAGTCGAATCTTTGATAGCATGTTTTCTGTAGCTTTTAGTGTTAATAACCTGGTCTTGTATGGCAATCATGGTTCCTTCAGTTTCCCCAAAGAGACTGCCTTCACTCAACCAAAAGTTCGACGCTTTTTTGTCGACGTGCGGCTGGTTGAGATCAGAAGGATGTCTACTGTGGAGTTGCTTTCCGAACCATGATTGAAGTTTAGTGCATGTTGTTATGGGTGTTCCGCACGCTGTTCAGATTCAAAGGTGTGTATTTTGTATCAACCATGCAGACTGCTTTCTGTAATGGTGATGTGTGTTGTTTAGAGTAAAAGAATTCTCTGAGTGACTGAGTCTGTTTCTGGTGTAGATCTATTATGTTAATAAGACCTCTGCCTCCCTCTGAACGAGTCAGGGTGAGTCTGCCTCGTTATTATTATTATTATTATTATTATTATTATTATTATTATTATTATT
>JAHWFO010093614.1:640135-726695 GCA_023313115.1 Rhysida immarginata
TTATTATTATTATTATTATTATTATTATTATTATTATTATTATTATTATTATTACAGTATTTTTCAACGATTCTTTTTGCCCCGTTCTCTGATCAATTTTATCTTAGTGGGGCAAACTAATTTTTTGCACATTTTCTGTATTGTTTAATTACAAATGTTAATAGAAGTTTGTACGATAATCTGCAATGTTGCTAGACTTTATAAATCAAGGCACCTTCAAATTGAACATACTCTTCATGTTGTGATGGTAGTTTGAAATTAAGTAATTATTATGTTTTGCCCCGCCTTTCCATATATGTCAATCGAGATTTGGACTACATAGCATGACAGCGTAGTCAGAACATGCTGCTTATCAGAATTCCGTAACGGTTATAACATTGTCGATTCGAAAAACTGGCATGTTCCGATGAATCACGTTGATGGCAGAATTCGTGCATGGCGTAAACAGCATGGGATGAACCCTTTTTCTGTTATTGTCTGGAATATATGGACAGCATTCTGAAAATCATTACGATATGTCGATTCGTTCAGGACATTGGTGTAGTCAGTGACCAGTGTTTAATAAAGTGTCATACAGTGTATATCATCGCTTAAGCTAGGCTTCTCAAAATGAAGTGGACAGTTGTAAAGGTTTTTTTGAGAAGAAGATATTTGAATTCTTTGTATACAGGGTGTATAAAAAAATACCCCCCCCCTTTTATTTTTGTAACCGAAGCAGATAGGTTACGATGAATCTAATGAATAGGAAGTTGAGGATGACCAATCCCATGGTGCACTTTCTATCATCCCAAATATAAAATTTAGGACACATTCAAATCCTATCTTAAAAACTGTAACAGATACACGAAAAATTCTAATTGAAGACTTGTTCAGCATGGAATTTCGAACAAAACAAAAAAAGAAATTCCAAAATCTGATGAACGGTTTACCAACAATCACATGTTGAATTTATTAGTTATCTCCCTATGCACTTCACAAAGACATTTGAATGCTCAACATGCAAATTAAGAAATTACCAAAAATGACCATAATAACATTCACTTTCATGAGGGAAATCAAATAAAAAGTATGGTCAGCATACAGAAGACAGAACAATTCCCGAATGACAAGCTACAGTGTTCCTGAAATGGCCAACATGATCTTTTTTCATGGGGGAAGGGGGGGGGGGGCTCATTTTTGTATCCACCCTGTATACTTATTTTCAGTGTGTACACAAAAGAATATCGCATTTTGAACAATTTTTTATTTCTTGTGGTGTTGAGTTGGGATATCAGGACAAATGTTACATTGATGAACTGTCCAAGTTTATCAACTTAAATAACAAATGCTCTATGTGTGATCCCCTGGTGACACGGAACATCCATTCGGCGGTCTCGGGACCAGCTTCTCTTTCTGTGGCCGCCTTTGTAATATAAGTTGCGAAAACACTTGGACAGTTTCTTCTTTCATGCAATATATACCACATCGCTTCGAGAAATAAAAAAAATTGTTCAATCTCCGATATTCTTTTGTGTTTGGTGCTGTATTTTTTAAAATCAGTTCACGGATTCTTTAAAATGTCATACACGTGAAACTTCTTTTGTACATTTTAAAGTAGGAAATAAATTTAAGTCAGTTCCGTGTAAGTATGAATAGGCTAATGTTTGCACCAAATGAGAATTTGGGCGCAGGTGAGGTTAAGCCGACATAAAACACCGACAATTTGGTAAATGGCGATGCTTGTATATTTCATATTCATTTGAGTTAGTAAGTTTATTTAGTATCATTTTAATAATACCTCTCTATGTGCTTTAAGGGTTATAAGTTGTTTTTTAACGCTTTAGGAATGAATGCATATACATAAAAACGAATTCGCGTGCACCGCTTTCTGAAAAGATATTAGAATCTGTTTTCTAAAGAAAATGTGTCCATTCACTGAGCAATTTCTAATAAATAAATTACAGAGTAAATAAACGAAAACTAATGAATGCTATGTTTAAAACTATTTGCAAACATCGCTATTAATAAGTAGTTACTGATAGTTATATTTGTGCAGATGATTTTGAATAGTTATTGATTATTGAATTCGAAGAGTAAGATTTCTGAAATGAGATTTCGGTAGTCGAACTTTGTGACCTTTTTCCCTTAAAAAAATTGCCCTTGACCTCTTTGAAGAACCGTTGCCGTATATATATACTCTAAAGTTCTAAAGTCAAAAAATTTTTTAAATTCGATTATTGGAATTTGTTCCAAAAATAGTCGTTCGCTTTATCCACCGAACTCCATTCAGACCATTGACCGGAGAAAATCAATCTCAGCTTTTTATTTTATTTTTAATATTTTTTTTAATCCTGCATTACATCAATGTTTTGCAAAATCGAATTTTTTACTTCTTCAATCGACTTAAGATTTATTTTGTTTAAAAACCGAACCGAGTCAACGCTTTTTGAATCGTGGGTGACGTGAGCTGCTTGTTGAGGATTTTAATTTTTTTTTTATTTTCAGAAAATAATTATAATGTAAACAAGTTTTTATACATAAGAAGTTACGTGTGTGATAATGCAGATATTTAAAAAAAAAATTCATGAACATATGTCAGAGGGGAGGGGGAGGAGGAGGAGGTTTAATTGATATATGACGGTGGTGGAAGTTAATTAAACACAAAAAGGACTGGGAATAAGCGAAATCAGAGTGATGCACGTCATATCCGGGGAGGGGTGTTGTGAACACCCATTTACGTGGGGAAAGCCAGGTTTATTGTGTCGAAATTTTTTTTGTGTGTTTTATTTCGAAAAAAGCGGAGGAAGTGAATATATGTATGCGAGCGATATGTGGTGCACAGGTGTCGTAACCGTTGACGTCAAACCCTGTTCGAGTGCATTTGCGGTGGCCTGTTTGATTGGTGTGAATAGCGAATGATTTGATTGTAGAAAGGGAATTAATGACTGTCTTCGTCGAACGAGGAAATGTTCAACGTTTGCTTGTTGGTTTCGTGTTTCCAACGCCAACAAGTAAACACTGGAGATTAGGAAAGCGAAGCTTTCGGAAATGAGTTTAATAACAATAATAATAATAATAATAATAATAATAATAATAATAATAATAACAACAAAAAAAGGGTCGTGGGTTCTTATCCCGCTTGAAATAGTTTCATCATTCGATAATGCGTGCCCTCTTTTAAATTTATTTTTTAAGAACGAAAGTAGAGTGATAGAGCTCCCACTAGGGGCTGTTTAATTTATTTTTTTTAATTTAATTTCTCTCACGAAATTAAGAGTCTAATGAGGTGGCAGTCTCTAATGGAATTTTCATGTTTCTCTCGTTGTCTTAACTTCCTCCCGTGCCTTTCTTTTCAAAACAGGTCGACGTTACGGAATCGTTCTCAAATCCATATATGTTTTTAAGTTCATAATTATTTTAGGGCATAAAATTGTGCCGCTTTTTGTTTGCATTATACAATAATAAACGAAATGAAAACGAATCAGTTTGAATTGTTCTATATTTATCCAAATAATTTCCAATATTGTTTCAATATTTCGATATCAGGATCGGAGGAATCGACGTTTGATAATACGATATTTGCAGTCATATGGATAATCGATAAGTTTTATAATTCATGTTAAAGAAGACGAGTACAGGATCTTCCACGTGTTCGAACTGATGACCGTTTAGATCCAGACACTGTCAAGATTGGACAGATGGAATCGCAGACCTCACGAATCATTTCTTTCAGTATTTGGGCGCATTCTCTTTCAATTGCCACTCTCAATTCATTGAGTTTTACAGGTTTTATACAGGAAGCCTTTTCTTTGACGTATTTGCATTTAAAAAATGCTGAGAAGTGTGAAGTATCGTTACTTTTCTGCCCAAGCCATCTGTTCGGAGATGTAATGCAAGATTGGCCCTCGCATCACGATGTAATGAGGAGGTGGTCTATCTTGCTGAAAATGCATGTTCGGAAATTTAGGAGATGCTCCCTCAAGCGCCAGAAAAGAGCGGTATTCGATAACATGGGAACGCGATTTTAGAATGTTCTCATAGGAATAGTCTAAAAGATAGGAGCAATCGATTGAAAGTGCAGTTACAATGCAGTCTCCTCTTTCCGAAGGTATATCTTATATATCAGTATGATTTATTGTATTGTATTGTATTGTAGCAACAAGCATCTCTCAACCACGAACTCTATATAAGAGAACATGGAGAAAAGAAATTGCTCCCCAACGGGCAAAGCCCAAAACGGGGTTAATTTATGGGTTAGATAAAAATGTCGGCAAGATTGAAAACGTTAGTTGAAAAATCGTAATCATTATATAGCTGTACTAATTTCGTTGATGGATCAATCCATCCGGCTTGAGAAGAATAAGAACGAACAGATAATTTTAATCTATTTCCCCTAATAACTCTAGAACAACGAAGTCCTATTGAAGATAAAAAATTTGATGAATCAACACGACCATTAAGAATATTTGCAAGAAAATTGATCATATAACAGGTTGCTAATCTATCGAGTGACCAAAAAGCGAATTGATCCCTCACTATACCATCAGAACTACCAAATTCTTTTCCGCAATACTTAAACAATGCATCATGAAACTTCATTAATTTTAAAAATTTTCTATTAGTAAAGCCTGGAAACCAAATAGGAAAACCATAAAGAATTTTAGGCAAAACAACACTTAAATAAATAGAACAGATAATACCAGGTTGACGATAAAAAAAAGCAAGACGCCTGAGACAACCCACTCGCCTAGCCACTTCTAGATTTAAACAATCAATATGGGTATTAAATGTACCATTTGAATCATACCAGACACCAAGATCTCTGATAGTAGAATCAACAGGAATTAAAGTACTTCCAACATAATATTTAAAACTTATTTTCATTGTCTTACGAGAGAAACTAATAATTTTTGATTTATTTATATTAATCTTTAAAGCATTATCGGAATACCAATTATTAACCTGAATAATTTTGGTCTGAAGAGTCAATGCATCAACAGATGATGAAATTCTATTAAAGATTTTTAAATCGTCAGCGAACATAAGAGCTGAAACCGGACCCTCAGCAAACAAACAATTTAAATCGCAAATAAAAAAATTAAATAGCAATGGGCCTAAAGGAGAACCCTGAGGTATACCACTCATAATCGAACCAAAGCAACAATTGCCTATAGCATTAGTAATAAAAAAACGTCTGTTCTGCAACATAGAATGAAGCCATTTAATGGTTAGATGATGAATACCTAAATAATGTAACTTTGTCAATAACAAAGAATGATTTACAGAATCAAATGCTTTGGCAATGTCGAGATAACAAACATCCAATTGACTCCTTTCATCCAAAGCAATCGCAATTTCAGATGAAATGCGATGCAAATTCGTAATGGTGGACCTACCTGGAGTAAACCCATGTTGATTATCAATCTGCAGACTCAGATATTTTCTCCTGAGTTCTTTAAAAACAAATGACTCTATGATTTTAACAGGAAAAGGCAACACTGAAATCGGGCGAAAATTATCAGGACTATTTGGATTTTTTACCTTAGGCAACGGAACAACTAAGGTATTCAATTTAAATTCTATTTCAAAAGTGGTGTTTTTCGTATTGTATATAGCTATTATCATTGTCGTCTATGGTGAGCTGCTCAACATCCTCATCGAAATGAATTTCTCTTCACCATAGACGCAGCAACAACAACGCAGATATCCACATGTTATCAATTACATTCTAAAGGAAAATTATCTTCATTTTTAATTGGATCAATTCTATCATTTAACATGTTCAAAATCAGTTTATACCTGAATTTTTCAGGAGAATTATCGCTATATGGAATGCACAGCAGGGTTTGTTTAAGCAAACGATTGATGCTCATTATTGATGTAATTTCATATATTTTAATCAGATTTTTTGAAGCCTAGGGAACCTATTAATTATAACAAGTAAGGGTTTTAAATTAATTTAACTTTTAAATTATACTTGAGAATATAAACCACTATGTAAAGAAAAAAATGGCAAATCCTTTGAAGAACTGATTAAAGAAAGGCCATTAAAGAAATTTCTGCGTGTCAAGCTGTCCTCGAATGCTTGACATAATTCATTTTGGATCTTATACAGAGTTATTCGTAAGTTCGTGAAACATTTCAAAGGTTCATTACAAATAAACCATGCACTGAATAATCAATTTTATTTTACTGATATAGAGGAAAACTGTCAAAGTTTCCTTAAGGTATTTCACAGTTGCTCAATGTTTGGCGATACGATAGACATCTAGGCGATAATCCATTTCATCCTATGTATCACGAGCCATCAGACCCACAGCAGCGGTGATGCAGTTGCGAAGAGCACGTAGGTACCAGGGAGAAGAGGCGCAAAGACAGTGTCCTTGACGACCGCTACATTAAGAAGTTACATGGAATTAAATTGGGGCCTGGGATTGCCATCACATTAACGCATCATATTCTCTTCCTTTGCATCCTATCCGGAATACCCTATAGAACACTCTTTATTTTTCTTAAATTATGGAAAACTATTAATTGACACATAAAGTCGTAAGAATATGTTGTAGCATACTAGAAAATATTTATATCCCAACAGCCAAAAGCAATAGATGTCAGGATTCAGCAGGGATTCAGTATATAATATGTAACACGCAAATTAATGCAAATGAGCAATGATAGGACCGGTCCAATGTTTCTATTGGCAATAGAACATTTGAACTCAAATGCACAATCATGGGCAGAGGAAAAGCATTAAATAAAGTTGAAAAAGATCAGATAAAAGTAAGTGAAACTGCAATTGCCAAGCAGATAAACATTTCCCGGCATGTTGTGCACAACTATTTGTTCCTTGGTGATAAATGTAATCATAAAAAGGTGTTAACTGGACATTCTAAACTGCTAAATCCACGACATGAGCGCCAAATTGTCAAATTAGCCTGCAGTGGACAATATTCTGTACGAAGTGAATTGTCACCTGAAGAGTCCTGTAAACAGTATCTTAACACAGTCCCCATCTATCATGGCAAAAAAATAGACTAGAATTTGCTCAACAATATCAAACATAGGATAAAGAATGGGGTAAAGTAGTGTTTTCAGACGATAAAAAAATGGAACATTGATGGTGCCGATGACAACACCTTCTACTGGCATGATTTACGAAAGCAGTCCGCGATATTCGCCAAGCGACAGCTAATAAAAGTACAAACAGTGCTAAGTACTTATTTCATATGAATGATGTCGAAAGAAGGAAACCTCTTGTCCACAATAAAAATGTTTAATATACACATATACGTATTTCGATCACCCTGTGAACATTATTCAGTGTGATACAAAGGTTGTATTAAAAAAAATCTTATTTCATATGAATGAAATAATAATTCGTTATCGTGATACTGTAGGCGGAGAAAGCATAATGTTTTGGAGTGCATTTGGCATCAATGGCACAACATATTTGGTTGAAGTGAAAGGACATCTAAATTTTGAAAAGTACCAAGAGATGATAGGACCAATATTATGTCGCTAGTCGCCAAAATTTCTAGCTAAATAACGCACCCGCACATGTTTCTAAGTCAATCCGGGACTGGTTTAAGCGGGAGAAAATTCGACTTTTGGATTGGCCAGCCAGAAGTCCTGATATGAACCGGTAGAAGATCTCTGGACCATTGTAGCCCATAAGGTATATGAGCACGGAAAACAATATAATAATGTTCAAGAGCTGAGAGAGGCAATTATTGCAAGATGGAATGGGTTAGTAATAGACACACCAAAGAATCTTATATCATCAATGGGAGAAAGAATATTTACTTTGATTAAAAGCAAGGAGCTTTTCTACAATAATTAATGACATAATTTTGCTTTCATTTTCAACTCCTTTTGATTTCTAATGAGTGGTTCTATCATTATGAGACAGCTCATTCAGTTACATATTATACACTGAATCCTGATATCTGCTGCTTTTGGGCATAAATATTTTCTTGTATTGTACAACAATTTCTTACGATTTTATGTGCCAATTAATAATATTCCATAATTTAGGAAAATTAAAGGGTGTTCTATATTTTTGAATCACACTTTATTTGGCCGGGATTTTTTTTAATGAAGAACTTGGAGATTTTTTCTCTCTATTGCTGTAAGATTTTATTACGATCTGTTGCTTAGTTTACTTGCTATGAATTTTTTATACGTTTCGGGGACTTACGAATAACCCCTGTATTAATGTTTATCAAACCTTAATTGGAAATGCAGGAAATAAACCATTTTATAAGGTTAAATTTACTATTGAAAATTTCAAAGCGAGCTTTAAACGCTTGTTTCTTTGAATTAGAACTTGAAATTTAACAAATGATTCACACGATCACCATCAACTCATTTGGCCCTACGAACCCGAATCAGAGCAGCCAATCATGCAGTTCAGTCTTCCAAGCTTAGCCCCTGCAACCAACAGTACTCCTGCTTCCATAAGCAGGAGGCGACATAAGTGAATGTTCACCACAGTTTCTTTCTCTTTAGTTAGTATTTCTGCTCGTTAAGCGTTTTATTTTATAGAATAGATCATCACCTGCAAAACTAAAAGGATGTAAACTAGAAATTAATCCCCCCGAGGAAGTTTTAGGAAAGTAGAGGAAGCCCTATGATCACCTATTTTCCTCCCTTTTATCAGGATTTTTAACCCTCATTTTTTAATCAAAAATTGATTTTTTTCCTAACGTAATATTTAGAAAATCGAAAAGAATTCTTTTCTTCGTTTCTCATCCGTTCCAATCGAATGACATATCACATGCCATATGTTGCCATTAGAAAACGTTAATACAGGGGAAGTCAAAATGAAGGACCCGATTTCAGAAGTTTACTCTGTGAAATCTAATACACATATGGTATTGTGAGACATGTGCTGCGAAAGATAAACGTTCAAAGTTTACTTCAAACACATCACATCATATCACATCACTAATGCCATTGAACACTAATCACAAAGTTGTTTACATGATACTCAACGCCATTTCCTTTAACCGCTCGCTGCTGACCCTTAGCGGTAGAGAGTGAAAAAAAAAAACACTGCCTGGAAACTAAACTGTGAAAGTTAACCTTTCGAAGCACATTTCTCAGATTACGATACGTTCATTAGACATCACAGAATAAATGTCTGAAATCGGGTCCATCATTTTGACTTGCCCAGTACATTGCCGCAAAAAATGTAACACATGGAAGGAGCGGGTCAATTGTAATGAAATTGCACAAGAGCATCGTGTGGATGGCATACAACATGTGATTTAAATTTCGAAAAATTATGTGCACAGGGTTGAAATAGAACAATTTAACATGCTGTATACCCTCCACGAGCAGAATGCTGGACTCGATTCTTGCATGCTGGATATCATCCTGGGATACATTATAATCCTCCAGAACCTGTTGATGCAATTGTGTAGGTCTTATACCTGGTATGCTGCGACCATAGATGTACCGTCCCATCATGTCCCAAACATGCTCAATTTGGAACAAGTCCGTAGATCGCCAATCGAGCTCCAATGTTGAAGAACTTGTAATGTAGCACGGGCATTGTGTGGGCGTGCGTTATCCTGGTGGAATAGCATATTACTCTCCTGTTACAGGAAAGGCAAGAGAACGGGTTCAAGAATCTCCTGGACGTATCTTAAGCTGTTCAATGTTCCATTCACAAACACCAAGGATGAGCGCGAATTGTAATGACGGTACCCTACACCATTACGCCTGATGTTAGATTTGTGTGCCGTAGACGAATGCACTGTGGAAGATGTCGCTCTCCTGGTCTTCGTCTCACACGTTGACGTCCATCACTGGTATGCAGGTAGAATCTGCTCTCATCGCTGAAGACAACAGACTTCCGTTCCGCTCTTTCGGTGTTCTTCCAGAATTGGTAATCTGGCTAGAGGAACACGTGACTGCAGTTCTATTGCAAGTAATCGGTTGGTGCTACTCTGGCCCTTATCTGCTGTCGATGCTGTGCGGGTGTTCAGTTCTTCCGACAGTCTTGGCGTGGATCAATAATGCGTGGGCTACCTTCTTTAGACCACTTCTGCTAACAACGAGCCACCACAGAAACATTACGTACAATATGGGCCGCGATTTGCCGATAAGACCATCAGCCTCTCGAAGTCTCACAATCCCACCCTTGTCAACCTTCGTTAGAGGTCCTTAACGTCTGCGTGTATATGGCAAGGCAGATGTTAAGACTACTCTAGTCTGTTTTAATACAGATACTAGATTGATGTTTTTATGTAACTTTCCAGTGAAGGGACTTTTGGGTATCCCGTAGTAGATCTTGTGCAGTTTCATTAAAATTGACCTACTCTTTCAATGTGTTGCATTTTTTTGCCGCAGTGTAGTTCTATGGGTCACGTGACTGCTATCGCGTAGACTCCAATAGGACAATTTGGCCCAAATGCCATAGTAAGGCAGATCTTGCGTGGAGGAATGTGCATACCGAGTTTCGCTCGTATATACCATATAGATCAGATGGTCCCCTCTAACTCTCACCCCCGTAACTCCCACCCCATTGGACCAATAAAAAACGAACTAAATAGTGGAGTAGGACATGCCGATGGTAAGCTGCATTCTGATTTTCTATCTTCTAAATCAAAAAAATGTAGAAGATATGAAGGGGCCAGACTGACCGGCTTTGTAGCCAGGATATTCTAATAGCGCACAGCGTTTAAGGACCTCTTCAGAGATACTAACGGATACTATTTGTCCCATGAAAAAACTCCCACACCAACACAAAATCAAAGCATCATGGTGCGTATGCCGTACACTCACTGTACCGTCATCTTCTTAATTAAAATTGAATCCTCTGACCAAACGACTCGGCGCCGCAGAATTCCCTCATTGAGGTCCTATCTGGAGGTGCTAATATTGAACCGTGAAATGAACTGCGGCGTTATTGTTCTTACTGACATACTGTATAAGACGAACCTAAGTCAGTAGTATGTTGGAATACTCTCCCATTAGAAATTGGTCATAGTTGGTGGCCCTTCTGTAATTAATTCAAAATCAAATTAAATTTGCGAGTGAAGAGAGTAGAAACATTTAGCGAATCTATTTTATTTTTAGTGATATTGTTCAGCTTTTTTCCAGCAAATCGTATTCGTATTTGAAGTTTTATCTATAAAAAATTATTTTAAAAAACTGAAATTAAGATTACAAACAGTTCAAGAGTACAGAAGGTTAGCCCATATCGATCCGTTTTGTTTGAAGCCGGGGAGCTTATTAAGTGTGAATTTTTTTTCTTCTGTTAATCATCGTGGTCGGAGGTGGCTTCGAACCCATGTTCTCGCACCGGAAGTGCCGCCCACGCAGACTTGACGGCTCGAATGGATTACACAAGTGTCTCCTCGTCTGGCGCCTCTTATTCGCTGTCTAGTTGACAGAAAAGTTTCCACGGTAACCACCAGCACTCAGCCATGATAGTCACTATGTCCATTTTGACTGGAGTGGTGAACGGTGGATGAACTCCCTATAATAATAATAATAATAATAATAATAATATAATAGATCGATGATAATAAATTTCGGGAAATGAAGGGAGGAAGAAAAAAAACAGGTCAACGCTAATGGAGAGCATGTATTCAGTTATTATAATGATAACAGTAGTTTGAATACTAAAAATTAATTTACTTTTATTATTATTTGTGCTTCGAACTACTGTTTGCAACACTTTCGCCCAGTCCATATGGCGTTGCTCAATTGGATAGAACTTCCTTCGCAGTTGAAAGTGTATGATCATTCAGTATGCGGATATTTATTGTTGAAATACATTTCAAGGAAGACGTCTGAATTGCTCGGCTTTCGCTTCTATTAACAGATCAGTTTTGAAATCCTCTCGTAGAATTTGAACACATTTACAGAAGATGTATTGAGTTGTTTCGATTTGAAGGGTAATGATAACACCAGCAACGCCTTAATATTATTTGAAGTTTGCTCGAAAAATGCTGAATAACGTTTTAATTTAATGCAGTGCAGATATGCCAATACTGAGATTTTTGAAATTATTAGGAAAATTGAAATTAACGTTAAAATTTGTACTTCATGCTCAACGTGGGTAGTCATTTTATTTAAATATAAAAATCATTTTACTGATTTCTTTTGTTGAAATATTTAATTTTAATTTGTAAACTAAATTAGAAGCTACGAGAGAATGATTGGAACCAGGATTAGGCCTCCTGTTTTTATTTTTGTAAACCATTCCTCTTTAAATAACAAGAATAAAAAGGTGATATTATAGACATAATAAAGGAACCTGTATCTCAGAGTTTCGTTTCTTAATTTATAGATCAGTTTGCTTTAGAAGATGCTTTTTTTTTTTTTTTTTAAAAAAGATTTATTTGTGTAGTCAGGTCAAGGTATAGCTAATAATTGGTATCTCGCTAATCCGATACTTTAAAAAAAAAGAAATTCTTCGGATTAGGAATTTTCCACTCAGAGGTAGCAATAACTAGCGATTTAAGATAAAAAACATTATCAGAGTCTACTGGTACATCGATTTATTTCTGTAAATAAATGAAGTAACTTAGAGAAAAAACCGTACTGCACTTAATGTAAAACTTTAAAAAAATAATGCATTTATTTTAGTAAAAAAGTTTAGTTTGTATATATCTGAATTGCTCTTATTTCCAAGTTAATAAAATTGTATAGTTCAGTGCATAACTTAATTTCACAACACAAAAAAAAAATGGTTTCACAAATATAACTTTTTTTTTTAATTTCAAACCATAGTTCGGACTACTTTGGAGATTCGGATTAAAGAGGTTCGGATAAACGAGATACCACTCTATTAAGATTACTATGGGTTATGGGTTACACGGTTGCAAGGTCAGTAGAAAGAATCCTTCTAGTGACCTTGGGTTACACTTTCAATTAATTCAATTTTATTCGATGATTTTATATAATTCATTAAAATTTCTAGCAACAGAAATAGTTGACAAAGTGGGAAATTTCGGGGGAGCTGCAGCCCCCCCCCCCCCCCCCCCGGGGTACAGACCTGTCATCTTTTGCTCGAATTACAGCACGAATTCTTCGAGGCATCGATTCAATCAGAGACTTGCACTGGTTTGATGCGATTTCACTCCATACTTGTTGAATATTTTGTTTCAGGTCATGCCTGGTGAACGGTAGAAGAGTTTGCAGTGTTTTTTGTTTTTTAACAATGTTCTCGATTCTCGCTTAGATTAAGTTCAAAGGAATTGCCTGGCCAATCGAGAACATTCAAACCTTGCTTCTTCAAGAAAGTTTGGTTGATGTTGCGGAGTGAGCAGGAGCTTTATCGTGCTGGAATATGCATTCCTCGTACCCATATATCTCTTCAATTGTTGGGATCAAAACGTACTCGATAAGTCTTGGTAGACATTAGTATCTACGGTGGAATTAATACAGCATAGCCGGGCAACCCCATACGAATTTAGGCAGCTTCAGATAATTACTCATTTTGGGTGCTTCACAGATATCTTTAGGCAGCTAGAATTGTAAATTTCACCTTTGTGACGCCAAACACGAGGACCATGATCGCCGAAAGATATGCAATTTTGATTCATCTGCGAATATTACTCGTTTCCAGTTGTTGCTTCTCTATAGCAAAAAGGAGTCGCCTTTTATTTTGCAACCTTGTTTAAAAGGGGTTTCCTCTTTGGAATTCGAGAACGAAAAGCCAAGCCCTTCAACTGATGCCAAATGGTTGTTCGGGATGCATGAATCCCATGTTTGTTCCATATTTTGGTTAGTTGATTGAGATTTTTAAAACAATTTTCAATTGGGATCGTTTTCAGTATCTTATTCTCCCGATCACTTGTTTTTTCGTTTTTGACCATAATTTTCCTTTGGCTGACCGGATTTCTCTTTAGAGTTTTCGAGACTATACCTTGATTACAATGGACTTTTGAGCAATTACACTTGATTATCCAGCGTAAGACAAAAATACGTTTTGGTGACATATTTTCGCTGAAAAAATTCTTTAATTAACTAGAGTTTAAAATGTTTACGTGTGTTAGCTCTTATACCTCGAATAACAAGCTGATCTTCCACTAACACGCAGATATATAATTGATAAAATAAATTATTCCATTTCCCTGAAATGTTTTTCCGACTATTCCATTTTCATGAAACAGGAATGGTTCAATTGCTATTTATTTTCTCTTTAATTTTCAAAAGAAATTCAAAGATATTTTTAGAAATGTAAGGTGAAATGTTGTCTAATAAAATGCTATACTTCATTTCGTAAAAAGTAAATTATTTTCCCACCAAGTGTTGGAAAAGGCGAATATTCCATTAATGTGAAATGGACTTGTATATCAAATTTATAAGTTTCCATATCTAATTTATACAGTTCATAAACGTTGATTACTAAATAGATTTTTCTCATAGATTTTTTCATCTTTCTCTACGCGTTTTAATGATTTTCTAGTGTTAAGGTCCCTTTTTAAGGACGGAAAATAAAGATTTGGGATTATTTATTTATTTATTTATTTATTTATTTATTTATTACGAAAATAGTCTTAAAACTGTTATTAAAGTGGTTCTGTATCTCTTAATAATAATGAATTAAAATGACTTTCAGTAACGAATGATCAAGACCTATTTTTATTTAATGATAAAGTAAATGCTCTCAGTTAATATTTCTAACCATTTTCACTACCCATTAGCAGGAGCTAATATATCTCAGTCTTAACAATCAGTCAAACAATGTCGCCAGAAATTTCTCCAGGCATGCTTAACTAGAAAGCCATCAATTTCATTTGCTGGCAAGTTGGAGCGGAGTTCAGGCTTTAAACTAATTTAATATGGATTTTTCACTTAATAATGTAATATATTCAACCTTTATAATTTCATCACTTCATCAACAGTTCCGTTGCACAATCCTTTTAACGTCCATAGGTTTTGACGGAGCATTACCTTGCAACCTTTTGCCAACTGCAGATAAGAAGGGAGTCCGTGTGCTTCTTCAGATGATGCCTCCCGAGCAGCGTTGTTATTGTGTTCAATGTAGCAGGTACACCTAAGTTACGATGGCATTTTCTTATTGCGAGACATCAATGTAATGGCGTTAGAAAAATGGGCTTTCTCGTTAAGATTGTAACTTACAAATCTAGATTTTAACAGAAGAAAGTCGCTTTCACGCACTTCACTAATTGCGAGACGATTGAGTAGTTCACGCAAAGGTGCCTGGTTTTCACCTACTTCACGCATAATTGTTGTTAAATGAAATACTTTTTTCAGTTTTTGGTACGCCAATTATCCTTGAACAGCAAAAGTAGACGATGGATTCGGTTGCTTATATCACCAACAGGAAGCAACTGATTAAAATCGCCCGAAAATAGCAATGCATATCCGCCAAGAATTTCATGTTGTTTTTCTGGATTTGCTTGACGAAGTCAGTTGTCTATTTTGCCCAGCAAGTTCAGTCCAAGCATTGAGAATTCGTCAACAACAATTATACTCTATCCAAAGTAGAATCAACAATGTCTAACAATTGAAATAGGAAATTTAACTGGACACGCCCACTCCAACTTTCGTTGGGTAGAGTATAGCTTTACTGACCTCATGGACAATTGAAATTCGCGTTCGGCTTCACCACATAGCACGGACAGCACGGACCTCATCACGGAGCTCAACCCGAACGTTTATTATTCTTCAACGACATCGCAAATGTCCGATTTTTTAAAATACAAACCACCTTCAGGCATCACATAAACTGTGTGCGAGATTTCGCTACTATTGCTTTAGTGGTTTCGACGTAATGACGTTACAATCGTGACTGAAAAGGAGCTACGCTCGCCTCGCTCGCTCCGCTCCAAAAATGAATTTCTGCGAATCTGTTCTGAATTCCAAGTTTTTTGAATCCTGAATCTAACTTCAAGAGCCGATCCAGATTCTCGTAAAAAACGAGACAAGAAAAAAAATTCCTACATTTGGCTACGAATCTCTGAATCCCGTAGTGAATCTCTGAATCTTCGTAGGATTCGGGGAATTCTGGCAAATCTGAATCCGTTAACAATTCCCTGAATCTTGATCAAATTATCGAGATTGCCATAATTTTGTTGAGTATCAGACCCCTCGTTAAAAACAGTACAAGTGGCACCATCTTTGCACGCAGCAACGACCTTGGGCCCCATTCATACGAATTTTCAGTTTCGACGAGTTCTGACTTGTGGGTGTTCATTCATGACACTTCATTCCAAGTTATTTGGTATATTACATGCCATGTCTTAGCATTGTAAGTTGTGTGCTCTTGTCATTGTGTAAGGCCAGAATTGTTGGATGGTGGAAAAGGGTTGCTGTTGCACGACAATGCACCATCTCACAAGTCCATCATTGTGCAAGAATTTTTGCCGAGAAGACAGGTTGTGAACATCGATTGTGGCCCAATGTCGTTGCTGCGTGATTCTAATTGTCACACGGAGATGGCGCCACTTGTATGTTTTACCGGCGGCAGTCCTGGAACTTTTTGAATACACTGTGTATGACATTGATCTTTAAGCCTTTAATAAAATTTTTAATATTCCGAAACTATTAAATGCCTAACAGCAGGCATTAATTATAAAACTTAGTATAATTAGTTACATTTTGAACTATGGCCTGACTATTTTACTTATCTAAAAATCCCGGAAGAACCCCGGATAGATGTTTAGTTGCACAGAGGATCATTTTTTATACATAAAGGGAACATTATAATTCTCCATGTGCATTTCTCTCGCTTTGAAAGATGCACAGATAAGAAGCCTCATAAGCATATGTTACAACTACAATGCAGTTCAAGCATTATTTTTTACAGGGTGATCCCAAACATTATTTTTTTTTGTTCAATTCGTTACTGGTCCCCTACTTGCCTTCGGGACAAAACTTTCGATGAAAGGTTAAGTAATCATTGACGCTAAAGAAAGGAAGTTACTCAGTTTTTAAGAATATTATTGTAATTCTCATTTTAAGATACTCATAGTGAAAATAAATAATTACGGCATTCAGGGTTAAATGGCTCTAAATTTATACACTGATTCATTTCCGTTGACAATACAGTTCAGTATAAAAATTTTCAAAATTCCACTTTTTTTAAACAGGTTAAAATATGTTTTTCATTTACTTCCCGGGTAGGGGATTGGTCCACCTCTTCAGATTTAATTTACAGACCGGGTTAGGGAGTGGGCCGCCTATTCAGGTTTCTTCATGTTCACATTTTTGGATTAAAAAATAATTATAAAAAAATAATTAAAAATTGATTACAAATCTAAGATTAAAAAGAATAAAAGAAAAAATATGGGAAAAAAACTTTTTAAGCACACGCTTTTACTTTAAAATTTTAAAATGAGAAAATACTACACAATAAAAGAGAGGCACCAAAAGGTTTATTTTTATTTATTTATTTATTTATTTATTTATTTATTTATTTATATATTTATATATTTATTTATTTATTTTTACTTTTTAAGTACACTTTTTATTTTATATTTGTTATTCATTTTTAAATTAATTTTTTCAGCTGACGTTGTAAAATAGAAGCGAAAACTGCATTACACTTGTTAATTCATTCTCAAGAAAATGCTGCATTTGAATTTTAATATTTTTTTTTTTTGTTTTTTCACAAAGACATTTGCTTAATAGTCAAAAATTTAGAATGGAATTTTTTGCAGGTGGTTTACAAGGAAGCGAATTTAAGTCAAGGTAGAGATTAGAAGGAAAAAGGAAGATAAGATTGCATTGAAATGCGTTATCATAAATTGCTTAAATTTTTTTAAACGTGTACGGTTGAAGAAAAATATTTTTAATTGAATTTGAATTATTAGAAGATAGTTAGATCTATGATTTTTTATATCAAGATCTGATTTAACGTAGCTTAAAAATTCTCCTTTGAGGAAAATATTGACTGCTTAGCAGTTGATGTATTGCTTCCATTTCAGTTAATGATTATCATTTGTTGTCGAACTTAGTGATCGATTGGAAGTTTGATTATATTTTTTATTTTTTTTCTTGTGGCGACATGAATCGCTTTTTTTCTCCCACCCACACGGAGGAAAATGTTTGCAGAAATTGTCGAATCGCTCTTGTCGTTCAGATTCAATATTTAGTTTAATAAAACAGGAAGGGAACATAAAGAAACCGAGTAGCACTTTTCCCCATATTCCCATTCAACCAATATTTCGCTTATGTTGCTTTTGAAGCTTCTTTCCTTTATATATGGCCTTATTTACAAATTTGCTATAACATAGGTAAACATTTTTTAAAGTTATTGTTCTCGTGGGAGGGAACAATGCATTTCCTTCTTAATCGATTCTCAGTTTTTATTTCTTTGCGGAGACTTTAATGGAGTTGAAAGCCCAAGTGACTGTGATAAAGCCATTAAGAATGCGATTTTAAACTGGCGATTAAGCCTCTTTCATTCGAAATTCTCGTAAAGAAACAACATCGTGAATTATTGGAAGTTTAGAATGTATTCTATAAAGATATAATTAGACGAAGCCATATTTCTTAAACCTTTGCTACATTCTAGTGCCTGATCGTTTAATTACCTAAGAAATCCTAGAAGTTTATTTTTGAATTTTAAACATGCCTATTAAACTTAGGCTACTATTTTTAAATATCTGGACTATTAATATTGTTTTCCCAATTTTAACTATCTTGCTCACCACGTTTTCAGTGATTTTCCATTCTTAGAATGTAGCTATTTCGCGGTCATGCTTTACCAGTAATTTTTGTACTCCTTTCGATACAAAGTGAAAGAGACCCTAGTATTCAAGACTTTGTAAAATATGCGCTGGACATTACTTGAGTGGAGATGATCAATCTTCCAAATTGGATACTAATTTGATCGAATACAGCCAGATGTACAAGTTTACCGGAAGCTTTAATTCAACTCATGCAGAGGTGGATCTAGGAGAGAGAATTAATCTGCCAAAATATTTATATCATAGAGTTCAGCTAAGAACTTTGTCTCAAGTCATATAGATTTCTTCGTAGTTCGCTTTTTTTTTTTACCATTCTAATGGTAGTTTCTGGTTGGGAACTCCCCTTTTACGTTATATCATCATAATATTGTGTTGCGTTTTCATGCTATAGGGAGAAATATCAAAACATAAACATTGAATATCCGCCATCTTTTGAGGGCATCGAGACCCATGGCTGCCATGGCTCTGAACTTATCCCATTGTTATACAATACATCCAAACACGCAACTCGTTACCATCGTTATGCAATAACAAGTCGGGCAAAAACGGCGCACTTCGATGAGTAGCAGTATAGGATTGCCTTCCTCTTGCCTTCAAAAAATGGCAGCTGTATCCATCATTCAATGCGAAGATATTTTCCCCTATAGCTTCGATTCACAGTCGTTATCGACAAAGCCATGAATTTTATACAATATCAGAGCATGATGACAATACTACATTTTGTCTTTTATGGGAGTCCTTAATGTACCAGAAGGACAATGCTTAGAGTCCTGATTCGACTCGATTGAATAGATTGCCAGGTGGATAGATAAACGTGAAGGTCGAACAGCTGGGTGCTCTAAAGGCTAAATGGTGAAGATAAAATGTCTGATCCATTTTAAACAGTAATATCACGAAAAATATATAATATCGAAATAAACGTCTTTTCCTCCTTTTTTTTAAAATCAGCAGCTCAAAAAGTTTACTTTGGTATAGCTGTACCTAGTATGTGACATTATTGCAGCGTCGCTGTGGATAAACAAACGTAGACATCTTCGGGCGGGATATCGAAGAAGATCTTCTAGAATGGGAGAAAAATGAACTTTTAGAAACTAGTAGCGTGTTTGACAAACGAACAGTGCCCCGCCCAAACAGCGATGAAACTTTTGAACGCGTGAGCTGGGAAACCCAAACGAAATGGGACGAGAGACCTTGATATGCAGGAAGCAATGGAAATTAATAAACTTAAAAGGCGACTCAATGATGCAATTGCAACTAACTTCTTCAAGAGATTTCTTGTACTATTAAGTTAATATATTTCAACATTAAAGTTTATCAAAGTTAATAAATATGATAATAATGAAGTCATAAAATATGATATAAAGAACCGACGATCGTTTAGATTTTTCATCAGCCGTTTGAAAACAATTTTTTTTAAATAACAATGATAAAATAAATGAAATCTAAATAATGAAAGACATTTATTAATGGATACGTCCCTAAAATCATCGATAATTAATTCACAAATACAAATGTCAAATTTTCACTAAAAATAATAAAGATCTCCCATGTTCACATATTTTAGAAAACAAGTATATAAAATTGTAAAATTCTTTAAAAAGAAAAATATTAAATTGCATACATAGCCAATAATAGGCTTTTAAACCACCAATTTACAACTTTGACAATAGTGGAATTTACAAATTAGTCTGCAATACGTGAAAGAAATTTTACGTAGACAGAACGAGTAGAAAATTTAGCGTAAAGTATAAAGAACATATTAATTCCATAATATATGCAGATAATGAATGAAAACTGCTAATCTTATCATTCACACAAGTCATAAGTTCAACAAAATTGGTGAAATCTTGGAAATTCTAATCATATCCAAAGATAACAAGAAATTAATCACCCCGAGGACGGTATACAACTCCTTGTCAAAAAAATTAAAATAATGGCATATTAGGTTCTGAAGTTAAAGAATTTTGTAACTACACGTTTAGACTTTTTTTTCCTGGATGGTGTACTTATTCCTCTAGCAGGCCTCAAAAGAAAAATTAATTAATTCAAAATTTAAATTTACATTAAATAAATTGAAGATGACAAGATAATAGAATAATCCCGAGATAGAGACACAAAATTAGAATAATGACAAGAAAAGATACACAAATCACTTTAATCAAAAACGATTCATCTAGTTTATACTTAATATCGCAGCCTTTGGCTTTAATTAGCTTATTTGGCATGCTGTTGACCAACTTAACACGTTCTTCACGACTCATATTAGACCGAAATGTTTGATTGCCAAATTCAACGCCTGTTTAGTCTTTACTGAAATCTAGCCTTCATCAACTTCCATAAATTTTCAGTTGGATTAATGTCAGATGAATTATTGGCCACGTAACATACGGATATTTCTTGGTGAAGATATTCTTTCTTGGATTTTGCAATATAACTAGACGCACCATCTTGCTGGTAAAGAAAAGAATCACACCATCAGTTTTCAGATGATGAGATCATGAAATTGTCAAATATTTCTTGATAGATTGCGGCATTTACTACACCATTTAGAAAACATAGCTTTCCTACTCCATAAGATTTCATTCCCATTAGTGAAACAGCATATGTCACTGATATGTTGAGGATGTTCCTGTTGTAAGCTGCTTGTGTCTGTCTCCATGTGACCTTTGTCACCAAAAGACAAAGAGATCACGGATCCGTCATTAAATAGTTTATTACTCCGATCATCTTGTCCGTAAGTAACTCTTTCATTGCACCCCTTTACATGGGTTGGTCTTTGCTTCAACATCATAAGAGGTTTACTTTTAGGAATTCTAGGCTGAAACTCAAATTGATGTAGTCGTCTGCTTGTAGTTCTGCTAGATACGGTTGCTCCACACTTTTCCCATTCAGAATGAATATACGTGTGTCTCAAAAGTCGCGTGCCATATGAAAAGTTTATGAATGTTGGCTTTATGTTTACACGGTTTCGCAAGCTTATCATTCATGTTCAAAATGTGCACATGCACTCGAAGACAGTGTCTCACATGATCCAAATTTCTTCTGTCACGCGTAAAAGTGTAGCTGGTGGAATGCTGTGTAGGGTATTAATGATTCTTTCCTTTAAGTCATCCAGATTTTCGTGCTGTGTCTGAAACACCTTCAAAACGTTGTTCCGGTGTTAGCATTATTTCTCTACTTCACTGTTTCACCTACAAAATCAAAACAACCAATTAATTCATTTGGCACGCGACTTTTGAGACACATGGTATTTAACACTTTTGAAACTGTTTTTTCACATTGTTCTTCATTTGCAAGTCTTGCGTTTTCATCCATATCTCTTTCGATTTCCTATAAAAGTTGGAAATCGAAAGAGATTTAACACTTTTGCCACTGTAGACTGTGAGCAGTTCATGTTTTTTGCAATTTCTGAGTCTTTTCAGTTCCATAAAGATCACGTATTGTTCGTTTAGTGACAAGATATATGTTCGATTTTCTATTCATGTTGCTCAGTCTCAGCTAAGAAAAGTTGCAATGCTTTTTATATTGAAAATTAAAAAGTTATGTAAATCACTTGCAACATTTCTGCTCACCAAATCGGACAGTTTTGGAATTATTCTAATATTTTGTCATCTTCAATATGTTTAATGTAAATTTTAATTTTTGAATAAATTAATGTTTTTTGCGGTCGACTACAGGAATAAATACATTATCCAGGAAAAAAGTCTAAACTTGCAGCTACAACAGTTAGTTGATTACTCTCCACTCAAAGTTAACTTTAGAACGTAAAATAACGTTATACTATTTTTTTTTTTTTTTTTTTTTTTTTTTTGGCAAGGAGTTGTAGAGAAAATCCTGAATTCAAATACCGCGTACATCACTTGGTTCTCTTCTAACTTCCACCCCCGTAAGTCCGACCCCAGTGGACCAATGAAAACCAAACTAAATAGTGAAGTAGAACATGCCTATGGTAAGCTACGTTCCGAATTTTAACCTTGTACGTCAAAAAATGTGGAACATATGAAGGGGACAGACGGACATTGTGAAACCAATACGTGCTCCGCTACTTAATTTCCCAACAATGTAACTGCAACAGTTGTTTTACATCATCAAAATTTATTATTGAACATATCTAAAAAAATTCAAACCATCATTTGACCCTCGACAACGATGAAAAAATCGAAACGATCCTTGGGTCTTTATATCACATTTTATGAACTTATTGTATTATTGATAAACTTTAATGTTGAAGTTTATACTTAAAATGCTTACAAGAACATGGGAAGAAGTCCAATTATCGTCTTGAAATCCTGCGCGATGAATGGTGCACATGTTGAAACGTGATATTCATAATTGGACGTGTCGTCATGAATTCTAATTTTTTTAAGAATCTCATTTTTTTTATAAATATAAATGTCAAGATATTATTAGGAGGTAGTGCACAATATCAACTTGATATTTGCTGAGTCCATATTATCATCTTCTGTATATTCGCCCCCAGACGTTTTCCATAACTCCTTAGATCAATTTATTAATCAGAAGGGAACGTGCTTCATGGTCTGATAAGATACTTCGAAAGAGCGATCATTAAGAAAGAGAGAGAGAGGAAAATATCGGTTTTTATCGTAATTTATCAGTTAGGGCTTACGAAGAAGTAGAAGGGAAAAGTCCACGACTGATAATTTATTTTTTAGCTAAATTAGGATTTAGAGCCTGGAATTTAATGTAGTTTTGTAATTAAAAAAAAATATAATGTAAAGGTTTCCTTTTTAAAGATCATTTAAAAATTTTGTTTTATTTCGTAATAATTGATCATATATCAAACACACAACAAAGAATTACAAAGAATTTTATCCCTGTTTAATCACCTTTCAAGGAAATTAATAAAATTCCTTTATTTTAATTTGCTACATGACCAAGCGAGTATGATTCACGGAGCGTTTGATTAATGATAAAACTACACTTATCAGTTTTTTATTGTGTTTTTTATTCGTTTGAATATCTCAAGAAGAAACCTCGGCAGCATATAAAATCTGAGCTTAGTAACTCGGAGCGATAGTTGTTATTACTTAATTGAATTAATTTATTTTTAACGCGATTAAATGAAACTGATTCTTACGGTTATTGTTATTTTTTTTTAATATATGCTGAAATCATCGAGAAATTTTATCTCGAGGGCAGAGTTCTCTGACAGTGAATTAGAAATTCCCTTTCGTTGAGCTTTTATTTTAAGATTTCTTTTTCTTTTTATCTGGTTTTATGTAGTAAGACGTTACTTGATTACAACATCAGAATGTCATTGGAAGTGAAACTTGATTCCTGCTTATCATTTTTTTTTAAGTTTATATCGTTTGCTGTTTCTTTGTGAATTTTTGCAGAGTAAGAACTATTCTGATGTATAGAGTGTATCGGCTTGGCTGATTTTTTTTTTTTTATTAATTTTTAATAATTCTAAGAAAATATTTTTTGAACCTATTTGAATGAATTTTTCCTCGAAACGTTGAAAACCCACCGTAGGTAGAAAATTAATTTCTCGCTGACTTTCCAACGATTTGATGTGGAAACTTCTCTGAAATCGATCAAACTAAACCTCGACGGGCAATTTATTTAGAGTTCCTATCTCGTCGGAATAGTTACTGTTGCCTTCAAACTATTTTATATATTTTTTTTATTTTTCCTTCAAATTCGAGTGACGTCAGAAGCGAATGACGCAAGAAGAGATCGGCGGATCGATGCCGTGACGTTGGTTGGGCGGGCGGTCGAGAACCGGCATCAACAACCTGAATCGCATCTGTTACAATCGATTCTCATTTGTTTGTTTCATATATCGATACACACCCACACGCATGCCGAAACTATGTTTCTAGTATGCGATTTTTTTTAATAATTATGTTCTATTGTCAACAACGATGTCAAACTGAAGCCCTGCGTAACGTTCATGCATTTCTTTAATAAAAAAAAAGTAATGAGCGTATTCTCTTTGCCAGCTGGTTACAAATGTGCAGGTAAAAGTTTGATTTTTGCAGGCTCTTAAAATGTAACGTTTTAAGTAGCTTTCACAATTTATGTCATTTCGCGTACCTTCTTTCAAAAGGAAAATATTACAAAATTAGCTTAAAAACGTTCATTGGAAAAGAGCAAAGAAATAAGAAAAATATAGAAAATATGAATAATAAGATTTTCTCATGTCAAAGATTGGAACAACTGTGGGATGCCACCGAGACTTACTAGTTAGGAAAGCCAGAGATCATCGAGAAGGTCTTGTTATAAAGGAGAATTTACCGATCCAAAGAAGATGGCTGCGCAAGTATGAACATCATCTGGTAAGGTACAAAGCAAACCAGCAATATCTGGTTTGTATGGAATATGGTTCCTGAATAAAGTGGGAACGGGAATCCGGGTAATAATATTTTTTCTGGCATTCCCTTGAAATCACCTGATGCCGCTCTATGAAGTTTGTGCGTTTGGTCTCTTAAAAAGAACTGTGTATAGAGAACAGGCGATCCCGAAAAAGAGATGTGAGAAAGTGTATAGCATAAGAGGAATACAGCACAACCAGTGGCATAAATTGAAATAAAACGGTATTCCATATCAGATTGAACTTTTCCTAACCTAACACCTAACTTAACCTAACTTGTGACAAAATATAAGAGATACGTTCCTGATAACCAGCCTGTACACCTTAAGGTATTGATTCCACTAGACGCAAGAATGTTGTCGAAAATTGTGATATCCAGATATTGTTGAATCATTGTCGACAATTCTGCCTTAGATGTTGGTCCCGAATTCATGGCTCTCGTGTGGAATCCCACAGTTTAAATCTTCCGAATCATTAAATGGTCCTGAACTCAAACAACGCCTAGATGGTAACTGAGTAATAAACCTTGCCATCTAAGAAGTTCATTGACTTGCTACAGAGTGTAAGTGACTAGGCAGCACATTCTGTTATCACGAATATCTAAGAATACTAGCAGAGGCACCCGGCATTGCCCGAGATAATTACAGTTGTAGGTTAAACAGAACAACCTCATGAAGTTAAATAATAAATTTATTTTCAGTAATTCTACAATTTCCGTCTATAGACAAAGCAGTTGTTCAGATGTTTCCGATGCCCGGATAACTTTTTATCATCTCTGCCCAATAATCATTCATTTCTTCGCTGGCATTATCAATCTTCACATAAAACATATTTTCAATGAGAATTTCGAATAATAGCCATCTCCTTGCTTATGCTTAAATCAATAATCAGTTCATCGTTGATGAAAATAATTTTTGAAGGGTTATTTCAATCTGATTTACAATATTGCCTCCCAATTTGGGGTTCAACTTTTAAAACATATTTAATGCCAATAATTTCACTGCAAAATTATATGATTAATTATCTATTCAAAAAAGTCATTATTCCCTTGCGACCGTTAAATTATTATCAGTTATATTTCTTTGAAGCAAGTTAATACGAAATCCTTGAAAAAAAAATTTATGATACAAGAACACAAAAAAACATGGTAAAAGATATATGCGTTTTTCAAATACACATCAACTCAAAAGCAAATAGATTATATGTTGGTGCGATTTTATAATTTGATCCCTTTAACAATAAAAGATTGCAATAATAGAACATTACAGAATAGAAGCCTAAAAATTGGATATATGAAGAAAATATACAGAAATGTTTAAATTTTGATAAAAATCTGTGAAAAAATTAGTTGGAACTAATTTTTAATTTTTTTTTTAATATCATATAGAAAATTTTAATAAAGTTTCATTTTATTTTTTATTTTTTTATTATTGTTATTTATTGTAGATATTGGTTGTAATTATTTTATTTATTGTTTTTAAATTAATTGTATTTTAAATATATTATTAATGTATATTTTGTTGACTGATCGAATTTTAACTATAAATTTTAATTATAAATTTTAGATAATGCCAAAAGACTACGAGCAATTTGCTCATTCATTTTGATACTGTAAGCAAATATAGTCGGGATGTGTGAAGTTTAATTATGTGAAACTAATTTTGCTATGTTTAATTGAAAAGAAAAATTAAGAAATTATCATAGTTATACGCAGTGAAAGTAGAACAATAAAGATTAAGATGCTGATAGCTGAGAGAATAATTCACACTGTTTCAGCGTCTTGTATCTTTGATATATAAATCGAATTGGGATGAAACTAAATAAGTTAAGATGTTATCAGTGAGAGTGAAACTATTTTTCTTTAAGGGCTTAAAAGAATTCCAACCAATTTCTTTATTATCTACGAAGGAGGAAGAATGGCGAGTTGGAAAGCACTCCCGATCGTTATTTGACCTTTGGCCCTTTCGTTTCTCTTCCTCCAATACTTTTCGAAACATTTCGTTTACGACGTGGATTTTGGAGCGATGGGTCTTTGAATGAAACCCACGCAACCTGCGCTGTCGCCTACGCTCGCTCGCTATTTTTAGAGACGCGACCTGAAACGCCCTCTCAAGTCGCGGAAACGCGAAAGGCGAAGCACAAAAAGAAGGGGTTTGCTTTTTTTTTTTTTTTTTTTTTTTTTTTTTTATACACTATTAAGGGGATGTATGTTGATTCTATTTAAACAAGAAAAAACTTGAAGATAATCAGGTATCGATTTCCGATATAGACTTATAGAATTTGATGTAGTCTTACGAAATCGAGTTTTGAAGAGGTGTTTTACCCCCGTTCTCTCTTTTTTTTATTGATTTATTTTTCTTATATGCATGGTGTTATTAACCATTAACAGCGTGAACAGGTGTTATTTTCAGTCGAGAAACATGTTCAGAAAACCCATTCGATGGTCGATGTCGAGCGAAATGTTCTTTGCGGGGATATCGAAATGGACTGTATTGATTTGTTTTTTTCCTTTTCTCTGTATATTTATTATTATTGATATTATGCCGGATTATTATAATTCCTAGGCGAAGGGCAACCGATCCTTTTCCCTCCCACTTTTATTATTTTTATTTTTTTTCAAATATTTTCTCCCTTCTCAATGGATTTTCTTGTTTCGACGTCGCGTTTTTCTTGCCAGCCTTGAACTAGTTTTTTGCGATCGAGACATTTGAATCTTAATTTTTCTTAAGTGTTTATAATTGGCCTCTAATTAAAAGAAAGTGGAAAATGCGTGTGTCTCGTTGAGAATTTATAAAAGTTTCTTCCTTAGAAGATGAAAACGGGAAGAAAATTTTTGGGGGAAAGATTCATTTTTGTATTTGTAATATTTACTCTTTTTAAAATGACTATTCTATAAAATATTTACTCAGTAAAATATTTTAAGTAATAAAATTTACTTTTTAATTTTTTAATTTACTAAAATTTATAAAGTGGTTTTTAATAAGTTTATTTGATATCATCATTCCCGTAAGTTAAAATAGTCGGGGTTTTTTCCCTTTCTTTTTATTTTTTTTTTTAAACATTACTTTTTTTTTTCTCATTGGGATCCATCTTTGTTGAGTTCTATTGCTGAAAATTGGTAGTGAGGTTCCTCATATAGTTGTTATAAAAAGTAGGTGGAATATGATTAATGAGGTCTTAGAACTCTTAAAGGTGGAAGAATGGAGCTTATGGAAACTTACTTCTTTAGAGCTAAATTTTACCTTCCTTATTTCTTTGAGATGGGCAGAGAAATCTCTTATTTGTTTGATGTTTAGAGAGTAGTAGGTATATATAAATAAAACAATGTATAATTTCAAGGTTATTTGACCTCATCTGTTCTTTATAATAGACGGAATAGATTATGCATAGAGACAGGGAAGAAGAGTATTCTTTATATTTGGTTTGGTTAAATCTAAGGTAAAAATAACGTTAATAAATTCTTTTTCCTATTTTGCTTCTTTGGTTATTTTCATTTTGAGTTTAAAATATGATACTGTTTCTCTCTCAAAAAATGGAAATTTCTGAAATTTTCTGATCAAAATTTAATATTAAATAAACAAAATATTTTACAAAACTTAAGGAATCATTTTCTTTATGATTTTCTTTTTTTATATTAGGTTTTCTATTTTATTCTTTCATTGAGTCGAAACTTCAGTGAGGTTCCGATTTTTCTGCTTAGGGAGAGTGTACACATCGATTGTTTATTATTATTAAGGGTATTTTTAATTAACCCTGTTTATATAGATTTTTACCTGCTGGGAGAGGGCTCCGGTTTCCTGGCCCTTTCTTTATGAAATTACATTCTTTCCCTAGTTTTACAATTAAAAAAAAAACTATTATAAATTAACAAAATTATTTATAAATAAAATTTTATAACTCTACTGTACTTACTAATAGTATTGGTAACGAGCGATCAGTCGATGAATGCAATTAAACTGGTTTTTTGGTTTAGTTTCTGGTTTGTCTCCACCTGGTTCAAAGGATTTAATTGTTTGCAATCAAGGGCGTCGTCTGTGTGAGAGAAATAAAGAAGAATGAACGTATTGAACACCTACATACCAAAATCATGATTTTTAGACTGGAAAATCAATTTATGTAATCCCGATGAGAATATAAACGAAGTTTGAATCGTAGAGGGCGTTCTTCGATTTTTTTTTTTTTTTTTTTAAATTAGCAACCGAGTAAACTTAAGAAAATGTTAAAATAGATGACTAATTAAAATGTAATATGAAAAACTCGTATAGACTTAGTTTTTTTTGTTTTTCCTATCCATTTTTTTTTTATTCATGCGAATATGTAAACAACTTAATTAATAATTTTAATTAACTTTCTTTGATGTCGTGGGGATTAGAGGTATTAAATTTCTTGTGCATTTCATTTAGGTTAAAGAAGATTTTTTTAAAAGTCATTATTACGCATAACCATCAAAAATTGATACAGGATGCGTAAGGTATTTGAGGACAGATTCACGTCAAGAAAGTAAACAGAGATATAGGTCGAGATAATAACTTTATTATCGAAACATATCATGAGCATACACAAGAAATCTTTTTGTTATATGGCTATTCAATGAATCCGCCTTCAGCTTCTATAACTGCTTCAATGCGAGATCGAAACCATCGACATGCGCGAATCAAATGGTCATGGTTCATATTGGTCATTACTCGAACAATGGCAGCTTTCAATTCATCTTTGGTGTTATGGGGGTATTCATTGACCTTTCTCTCTCCACAACGTCCCATACGTAGTAGCCCAACGGATTCAGGTCAGGGAAGTTAGGAGACCAAAGGTTAGGGGTTACGTGATCATGGAAGTTGTCGGCCATCCATTCCTGTGTCATGCGAGACTTATGTGCTTGGGCAGAGTCTTGCTGAAACACGTAAGGCCTTCCGTTGCGTATCGTGTCTATCCAAGGCTTAACAGTTGTTTCAAGGATCTCAACGTAGACCGCAGAGTTAATTTTAAGGCCTTAGGGAAAGAAGTGTGGAGGCATCACTTGTCCTTCACTGCTGACAACCCCTTAAATCATGACAGTTGCAGGTAAATTCGTGTGCATGACTCGTGGCACTTCCGAAGGGTCTGCACACAACCATCTGTCATTTCTTCTGTTCACCATTTTTTTCATCGGAGAAAATCCACAGCAAATCAGCTTCACACGGATTTTTCAGTTTGTTTAAGAGCCTTTTTGATCTGAGTAGGCGGTTTTCCCGTATTTTATCGGACATAAACTGACCTCTTCTCATGGACAACATTTCTGATTGTTCCTTCCGACACATGGAGATATTTGGCAAGTGACCTCATGCATGTTCTGGAATTGTCATCGATGACATGCTGCACTTGCTGAATAAATTCAGCTGTTCTGATGATGTCAGAGCGTGAGGCATGCTTTTTACGCTTTGCTACTGGTGCAACATTGCCATCTTCGGCGAGGCCAACGAGAAAGACAGGCCTCGAAGCGGAAAAGTCACCTGATCATCTGGGTCCGAACAACAATCCAATCTTCATTGTCTCCATCTTGGATGTAAACAATGAGTGTTTTTCCGATTGTTGGAAACAATGAAGGTTGGATTGTTGTTCGGACCCAGATGGTCAGGTGACTTTTCCGCTTCGAGGCCTGTCTTTTTCGTTGGCTTCGATCTTCGGTTTCCAACTCCTTCCGCACTTTGTAGACGAATGATCTTGCGACCTTTAGAAATCGTGATATCTCTAAATCGCTGTGCTCTGCCTTTATTGCCACGATTACTGCATGTCTCTTCATGATTTGTGTTACTTGATGGTCCGCCATTTTGCTTTCCGGAAACGGAAAGGACACACAATTTACTATAGTGCAGCAGTAGCCAAACGAAGATGTGTCCTCAAATACCTTACGCACCCGGTATATGGATTGGCTCTAAGATCTGATCGAAAAGGTTTCTTATTTATAGCAATTGATGCAAAACTAAAGGATCAAGCAAGCTGTTAAGGTAATCATTTAAATGCTGAAGTAATAAATGTTGATGACAAACCCCAGAGTCATGTAATCCTTGAATGGTCACAATTTGGCTACCAGAATAGGCGATTGGTGTTGGTAATTATGAACTGTAGAAGATAATGTCCTGTTATGACTAAAGAACACTTTACAGCATCCCAGGCCGATTGCATTGGCCATTATACCAAATTTTGTTGATACAATTTTTCAACAGGACTATGATGATTTCATTACTGATTGTGCAATTGGAAAACTGTGTTACTATTTCTCTTTATGTTAAGTTTACACTGCGGAGGACAAATTCACTTGCTCTTTGGGATGTTTGGGGCCTAGCAGTATCATGAAGTTATTTTAAAATAAAGTGGCAGTAAACTAAAGCTTTTTTCATCACAAGCAAATAACAAGATCATCACAAGCATATATTAAAAAGAAAATAATGAAACAAAATTATCAAATACATCAACAATTAAGAAATAAACGGTCAAGGATTAACAGTATAATGTAGAAATACTGCGATTAGAGTTCAGGGTTTACAGGAAGCCAACCACGACTTCCAACATCATTGGCTTCACGTCGAATCATCCTTTGTTAGAAAACCGCGGGGATGAGGTATTATTTCCGCCGCGCGTTCACATACCCGTTAACAGAATAAAGCATGCGAGAAGAAATAGACACCACTTTATCTTATAGCGAAAAAGAATCTGCTCCCTAAATGTCTCAGGAAGTCGATCGTGAATAGTATAGACAAGTTACCTTTACGCTGTTTTCGAAGGCAACTGCTAGGTGGCCTCGCATCAGCCGCCATTATGAGAGTGTGTATAAAACTGTTTTCAATTTTTGTTTTTAAATGTCGACATAAACTAGCACTAACACATGCATTACACACTCTCGAATGGTGGCGCCACCACGCGAAATTTTACTTGAACTAAAATGGTAACTTGTCTATAAAATATCATGTCATTCGTGATAATAACCGGGAAGCGCAAGACGACGAAAACTTTGTGACATTAATATAGACAAGTTTACAGGATCGCCAGCATTTTCGTTAAATATATAGAGGGTCGGGACACTTTAATATGACCACCTCTCCTCGAACATGTTGGAACGTCCCATGGTAAGCAGATGAAAAATCATTGCATATCATTAAAAGCTGACAACAGCAGACGTGTAGTAGCATCCGTTAACACAGCAATTGTCGCCGTCATAGGCAGAGCAAGTGACCTGTCGGACCTCCAAAAGGGGATGATCATTGGCTATCGGGCCAAGAGGGGCAGCAATTCAGAAACTGCCACCTTTGTGAACTGCTCTAGGGCTGCCGTTGTGAAGGTGTACCGCGACTGGACAAACCAGACAGTTTCGAGCAACCGAAGAGGTAACTGTGGGGCCCCACGGACCATCGATTCTAGAGGCGAGCGTCGGTTACGACGCCTGGCCAAGACCAATTGGCTTGCCACTGTTGAGCAATTGACACAGCAAATGAACAGTGGGGCCACTAGGCGTGTCAGCACCAAGACAGTGCAACCATCCCTCTTGAGGTTGGGGCTCCAGAGCAGGCGTATGGTAACAGCACCCATGTTGACACCTGTGCATCGCCGTAAATGCCTCCAATTCGCAATGGACTATCGCCATTGGACCTCGGCCGAGTGGCAAAGGGTTGCTTTCTCTGACGAGTCGCGATTTCTGGTGAACAGAGTGGACGGACGATGGAGAATTCGCCGGGAAGCATCTGAGAACAGACACCCGACACCATCGTTGGCAGACGACAGGCTGGTGGGGAAGGTGTGACTGTTTGGGGGATGTTTTTCGTAGTCTGGTCTGAGGCCAATGATACCGCTGCAGAGTACACTAACGCTGTTCGTTACCTGACGATCGTCGCAGACCAGATACACCCCTTCATGTCGACAGTGTTTCCTCAGGGTGATGGCACCTTTCAACAGGACAATGCTCCCTGCCATACGGCCAAAATTGTCCACGACTGGTTCGAGGAGCATGAGGATGAATTCAAGCTACTCCCATGGCCACCAAACTCCCCGGACCTCAACCCCATTGGACATTTGTGGGACCATCTCGATCTCCATGTCCGCAAGCTGGACCCTCCACGACGCACGGTGATGGAATTACGGGAAGCACTGATCGCCGAATGGTCCCAGATACCTGCAACCATCTTCCGAGGACTTACCGACTCTCTGCTACGTCGACTGGCTGCTGTGCTTGCCGCCATAGGTGGATATTCCGGATAGTAGCAGGTGGTCATATTAATGTGTAAATTAACATGAGAGCTTTTATTTAGGGTCTGCAATAAGGTCTTTCAGAGAACGTTTCCTGGAACATAGAAGATCATGGCTTAACGGAGATGGAAAGGAGGCCTTCGCAGACCATCTTTTTTTAAAAAAAAACATCAGATGGGACCAATTGACGGTAGTTATAATTGAAAAAGACCCCAAGAGTACTCTGTTTCTTGAAACCCTAGAAATAAGAAAACAATATAAAGAAAAACCAGATAAGCTTTTGAACAATCAAACCACTTTTGATAAAGATCCTTTGTTTGATGCAATTAATCATCTGGTTAAACACGTAGCCGACGAAAAAGACAGGCCACGGCGCGGAAAAGTCACCTGATCATCCTAGGCTGAATAACAATGTAACCCTCATTGTTTCCATCTTTGATTTGAAGAATCAGTATTTTTTCGTTTGTTGAAAACAATGAAGGTTGGATTGTTGATCAGCCTACCATGGTCTGGTGACTTTTCCGCGCCGGGGCCTGTCTTTTTCGTAGCTACGGTTAAACAGCCAGAGATGACGCAGTTCTAATTGTTATAAATTCCTTTGATGTGTTTGGTTAGTCACTCCTTTTGTTGTAAATTTTAAAATTTTAGATTTTTAAATATCGATCAAAAAGCCTCGCTTGTAAAAGATGGTGATACTACTAAAACGCGTTGTTATTAAATAATTTTTATTATATTGGTAATTCTAGACCGTTTATTTTTTTTATATGAAAAGCTACCTGAACGCTTATATTCAGTCAAATTAAATATGGCAAAGGAGTTATAATGATACAGGCAAAAATGAGCCAAGAAACTGTGGACGCAACTATCAATCAGCAAAAGCAACGAAACTATAAATCCACAATACATAATTTTTAATGCCTCAGATCTACATTTCGGAGTCTACGATCCCTTAACTCCCTAATGAAGAGATCGTAAAGGCCCTTATCGCTATTAACAGGATAGCACCTAGTCAGGCGTGAAGAATTAGTTTGATGAACGAGTATTACGAGGGTTGTTGAATTATAACTGAGATCAATTTTTTTCACGATTAATCTATATGAATTTGGTATTTCTCGAAGTATTCTCTCTCCTTTTGGACGCACTTGTAGAAACGTGCGTCTTCTAGTTCTACCCGCCTTGTTTTGGGCAAGCACTCTGGCCTTGTATTGTCGTGATCTACGTGCTAGTCTTATTGAAGCAGGAGGGCATTTCCTGGCAATATCTTCAGCACAGACAGGTGGTCTCTAACAATCGCAATAGGGGTTCCCGTACCGCGTTGACTGCCTATCTTTCGTAAACTTTTGAAACTATCGAAAACATACTGAATGTGCATTTTTACTGACCTGAAACTGCTAGAATTCAATGCCTGCATGCTTTACATTATATATGCGGAAAACCACTTTGCCTGCAGTTTCAAGATCCCTGTACTCAGATGGATGCATTGAGGAATAGGTAGTCTCGCTGTAAATCGACTTTTCAGTTCGCTTTAAGAAAGTAAAAATCACGACCACAATTATAGAGATGGGGAAAATACCTGTAGAAGAGGGGTACGAAACGCGAGAAGTTAAGAAGAATTTGTGAATATGTTTTAAAATAAGCTATTAGCAAGTTTAGGCGAAAATTTGATTATTCACGATATAGACCTAGAATGTGGGCTTTAGAATCTAACGGAGAAGTGGAAAACTTTAAAAGAGCTTATGGAATCGTTTCTCCAAAAATCACAACATGGAATAATAGATAAAATGTTGTGAGGGATACTGCATCGCAATATTTAGAACGCTTACTACAAAGAACGCATTTAACGCTGACAAGAGTTGATTCGAATACATCTCTACTAGACCTGTATATTATACAATATACACAGGAATATAATTTTAAAAATAAACTCACGAAAATTGTATTTTCTCGCATATTAATTTAGTGTATACTAAAAAATTAAAGTGATTTTTCGCCGCGCCAAATAGTTAGAAGCGCATGGCGTATGTACAATGTATTATGTACTTCTGGGAGGGGGGAGGACTGTTGTAGATACAGTGAAACCTCTTTAAGCCGACCAGCAATGGTTCCACGTAATAGTGGTCGTTTGGAGAGGTGGTCTTCTTAAAGAATTGGGGGTGGTATAAAGTTTCATTGTCTCAATTGTTTAACATTATAAGGATATAATCTGATGATATACAAAGCTTACTCTTTTGGTTTCATTTATTATTTTAGTGATTTGCATAATAGACTAAAGTTTTATTAATAAATTTGAATGAAATTTTCATAACTTTATGCAGTAATGTGGCTATTCAAAATAAACAATACGTGAAAACAAAATATTAATACCTAATACATGTATAATTACATAGCAATAAAAGTGATCCCAATTATTGGATCAAAAATTTCCCCTATTTGTTGAAAAACTGTAACATTGAAGTTTATTTTTTTCTGCTCAACATTTTACGTACTGTAACTTGTTGATATTCTTTTTTCACCTCTTCAAACAAATGCAGCAAGTTATGACTTGGTCTTGTAGCGATAAAAAACAAAGTTTTCTTTGTGACATGGTGACAATAGCAGGCAAGAAATTGAAATGTGATGTGAAGAGTGAGAGTGATGTAAAGTGAGCCCAACACGTGCATTCTCAACTGCAATCACATGTTGACCTCTTCCTAAATGTAAGATAAATGCCTTGATACACAAAGCAAAGAAACAGATTGAACAATGCTCAGTTTCCTACTCCTCCTTCAAAAAAATGAGCATATTCTTTAAATTACAGGAAGTGGCATTATTAACGCTTCAATCCCAAGACCAACGACCACCCATTTCAGGCACCAATCATTGATGTTCCCTCTTTAAACCGACCAGTAAACATGGCAAAATCAAGTCATGGCAATCTTGACTCGATTTTGCCATGTCTACTGGTCGATTTAAAGAGGGTATACTGATGGTTGGTGCCTGAAATGGGTGGTCGTTGGTCGAGTAAAGAGGTGGTCGGCTTAAAGAGGGGAAAAATGCATTATACCTATGAGACATTAATTCCGTGCCAAGGAAAAGTGGTCGAGTTAAGAGGGGGTCGTGTTAAAGAGGTGGTCGAGAATAGAGGTTTCACTGTATTTGGTTAGCTCCTTTGAAGTGCTATATTTGAAAAACTTTATTTATCTCCAATAGTTACGGAGTAATCTTTAAAAAACGAAAATCACTGCAATTTTTAGGGGTCAATTTCACGCCTATATAGTCTTTAGTTGCCGTAAATGTGAAAACGGTTTTATCATATATCCCTACGAGTTCTATTTACCCACTAGTTTAATTCAAATCAGAGTGTATTTCCTTGTAAAAATCCGGTTTACCGTTTTTATCGGAAGACGGCGCTTCTGGACGGTGTTTCTTAGAGAGCCTGGCAGAGAGTGGCCATGGAGAGAAGTGCCGCCATTTTCTGGCAAACTTCTATTTTGAAAGCACTAAATCAGTAAAACTTTAGCCTTTTTTCACATGAGAAAAGAAAACGAAATAAACAGATTTAAGTATAGGAAATACTTGAAATCAAGTTGAAAATCAACGGGTTTAATTATTTAAGTAATAATTTTGAAATATTATCATTTTTTCTAACTTTACAGCTATATCATAACATGTTCAATTGGTGAGTGTCAAGAATGTCATGGCTACATTAATAAGGAACAGATATATATGAGAGGAGGACGAGACACAAAAACAATAAATAATAGTTATTAATTAAAAATAAATAAATAATATTTATTAATTATTTTTTTAAATATTATTTATTTATTTTTTGAATAAATAGAGAAGGTTTTTTAATTATTTATTTTTTATTTTTAATTATAGCTATTATTTATTTCTCTTTATTTATTTATTTATTTATTTATTTATTTATTTAAATCGTATAAAAAGAAAAGATCCTGTCCAAGGCCCAAATGGCCACATGGCCGACGAGAAGGGTCCTTGGAAAGACAAAGTAAAACAATATAATAACTAGTAAATACAAATAAATAATAAAAAGCTATATAGAAAATAACTAAACAGAATAATCCAAAAGGTTAACGAGGGTTAGTAAGTGTGTTAATCGATAGAAGATAGATTTTCAAAAGGCGTTTGAACATATGACAGGAAGGAGAAGACCGAATGGCTTCAGGTAAATCAGACCACCATTTAATTCCTGCGTAAGAAACACTGCGTTGTTTATAATTACTTTTAGCAAGGGGAAGGCGAATAGAATTAGCTGACCGAGTAGTATAAGAATGGTAGTGATATTGATAAGTAATTATTAAAGGAGTAGCTAGTGATAGATGGGAATTTACGAGTTTATAAATGAACAGACAAAGTTGAGAAATGTAAATTTGGAAAATTGTTAAAATGCCAAGTGATTTGAAGTGGTGCGAAACAGATGTAGGTCTACGGACATTCAAGAGGCATCTCAAGAACCACTTTTGGAGTCGATATAGACGAGAAAGACTAAAGTTTGAAGCGGAACCCCAGAATTGAATACCATAGCATAAAGCAGAGTGGATCAGAGAGTAGTACAGAAGGATTAAGATATCAGAAGGGAGATAATATAAGCGCGAGATCATGCCTTGTTTTCTATTAAGAACAGACACTAGATAATTAACATGCGAGTCCCAGGACAGATCACGTGATATGAGGTGATCTGTATATATATTTTCATTTATTTTCATTTTATATATTATTTATTAATTATTTTTAATTATTTTTTTAATTTTTTTTTAAATTCTTAATTAATAACTATTATCTACAATAATAAGGAAAAACTTTAGGAAAAAAGTTTAAAATTTATTTAAAAAATTTGTACAGTATTTAAAAATGGGTTTTTTACTTCTTGCACATATTTCATACAATCTTACAATATACCTGTATTTTTTATTAATGAATGTACATTAAATAAACAATAAAAAATATTTTTCATCAAAAAAACCTTTTTCATCACTATTAGAACATCCTACAACAGCACACCCTGTCATTTTTCTACTGTTTATGCAACATATTTAAACAAAAATATGATTAAATGAAGCCTAGCCTATGCTTATGCTTGCTAGATTCGAAGATTTTTGCCAGAATATGGCGAATTTGACCACGTGATCAGATAAACCAATCAGCTTGTGTCCCCTCCATGACCACTCTCTCCTAGACCAGGCTCTCTAGTGTTTCTTAAAGCACTGTTTCCTATGCATAGTGCTTTAGTGTTTCTCTTTCGTTTTTTTTTTATGGGTTTCCTTAAATGACATATCTTTAATTATATGATATGAGTTTAAAAAATATGATTATTTTGATGGAAGAATGGCATGGTCGCATATGTACTGTAATTTAAAAACTACTTTACGGAAATCAATGTTTATATTATATTTTGGGGCTATGTACAATCTGCCATCAATAAGAATGGCACGTGAATTATTCGCGTTTATTCACTGGGTTAATATAAAACGATTAACTTGCATTAGTGGAATGCATCAACTACTCGTCAAAAAAACAGGATATTTGTTAGAGCTGCAAATTGACGTGTGCATTGTTATTCCTTAACGTACATCTAAATCATGCAACAAAGAAATTAAAACAAAATAATTGTGTACGTTTACTACAGTATGAGACTCTAAACAATTAACATAAACTTCGTTTCACACATCACCCCTAAAAATGAACAAAAATAAAAGAAATGATCATACCAAGTTTACATAAATGATGGAATTGTATTGCTTATTCCAGAATAACTCTTCCATGAACGAAACAGAAGGTTATAAGAGCTTATAACAACTATCTGCGTTTAACAAATCGGAACTGAGAAAAAATTTTCAATTCCGTGGCAAAGACTTTCTCAGAGAGAGATAGCGAAAACGTTAGGAAAATCTCAAAAAGCCATCTACAATATGGTAAAAAAAAAAAAGGTGATGAAAGATTAGGCGAAAGGCAAGGAAATAGTTAGTGCACCAGATCACAGAAGGCTTTTCCATTTAGCCACCACGCAAGACATTTTATAAGACAAATTACATTTAAACTACAGCCAAGTGTGTCCAGGCAGACCGTGTGTAGAAGTCTTCATGAAAATCGACACGCCCTGTACAAAAAACTAACCGAAAGCCTCAACGGAAACCCATCACAAAATGGCCCGTATGGCGTAGGCAAAAAGAGTTATGTCCTGGATGGGAAGACGATGTGTTTTCCGACGAAACGAAGTTAAATCTCGATGGAGGACCAGGATGGACTTTTCAGCAAAGCAAAAACATGTTACGTTTGTAAGTGAAAGAATGAAGGTCAGAGCCAGCAATCACTCCAGATTTGAACTCAATGGAGAATTTATGGGGACTCATTGCGAATAAGGTCTACGCAGAAAATAAGCAATTAATGCATGTAAATGAATTAAAATTATATATTCTAGATACTTGGGGTGAATTGGTGATGGCACACAACAAAAGCTTATAAAGTCCTTGTCTGGCAGACTATTTAACGTTATTTCTCAAAAGGGAGGATGTATTAGTTATTAAGGTCTTGAAAGAATTGTGTGAAATGTTTCACATATCCTATGGATGTGCATGGGATATGGCGTATGAGAAGCTTGGATTCCAAAAAAGTCTGTTCGCGTTAGATTCCAAACAAGTCTGACACCAGAACAGATCGACAACAGAATGGCGCGAAGTCTGCAACATCTGCAGCGTTACAAACCGGAGAAAAATGCGTTTCTGAATGGCATTTTCACAGGTGATGAGCCCTGGGTCTTGCACTTCACACCTGAGCCTAAAACTGCAAACATGATGTGGAAACATCCACATTCTCCGGTTCGCAAAAAATTCAAAGTTTCTCCTTCAGCTCGGAAGATTATGCATACAGTTTTTTTAGGATAGCTAAGACATCCTACTCGCAGAGTTCCTGCCTCGTGGCTCAACCGTCAACGCTGCTATCTATTGTGAAACGTTGACCAAACTGCGGCATACTATTCGGGATAAGCGACCAGAAAGAAGAAACTATGTTCGACCTCTTCATGACAGTGCACGCCCGCATATTGCCAATTCCCGTCAAAGCAAACTGGTCAGTTTCGGTTGGGAGGTTCTGGACCATCCAGCTGGACTTAGCGCCCTCTTTGGTCCCATAAAGAGATTTCTAGTTGGTCAGAGGTTTGAGACTGAGGAGGAACAACTGAAATCTGTCGTGTGCCTTTGGCTGTATTCACAGCCGACAGAGTTCTATGAGCGAAGTATTCTGAAACTGAAGCAGCTTTGGGATAAATGCCTAAATCGTCAAGGTGCCTATATGGAAAAGTAGATAAAGGCGTGTAGTTTCAACTGTACTTAGTTATTTACCTGTAGGTTTTGTAAATTTCTCTAAAAGAAAGTAAATGGCATTACTTTCTTATATTTCCTCGTATTTTAAAAAAGAAAAATGAAACGAGCATTGCCAGGACAAATCTCTTTTGATAGATCTTTAGAATAATGTTTTCTCTTCATATTTGGTCTGTTCAATGAGGGGATCAAAATTGACTTCTCTTACAGTGAGACCTTCAATGCCACTCTTTCGCATCCTCCCATCAGAGCAAAAGAGAAAAATGAAAGGAGCGTTGCCAGGACAAATCTCGTGCGATAGATTTTTAGAATAGTGTTTTCTCTTAAAGTCTGCGGTTTATAGGTCTTTACAACAAGGGAATCACTAATGACTCCTCTTAGAATGAGACCCATCATAACGAAAGAGAAAAATGAAACGAGCATTGCCAGGACAAATCTCCTTTGATAGATCTTTAGAATAGTGTTTTCTCTTCATATTTGGTATGTTCAATGAGGGGATGAAAATTGGCAGTGAGACCTTCAATGCCACTCTTTCGCATCTTCCCATCCGAGCGAAAGAGAATAACGAAACGAGAGTTGCCAGCACAAGTCTCTTGTCATAGATCTTTCGAATAGTGGGTTCTGTTCATGTCTGTGCAATTTATTGTTCTATCCAATAAGGGGAATAAATGTTAATGCTCATTCAAGGAAAACTAAATTGATACTCTTTTGCATCGTCCCAACAAAGCGAAAGACAATAATGTAAGAAGCTATGCTATAAACAGTCTCCTGTTAACTTTGATAATAGAAAGCAAGTTGATACGGTAAATTAGGACTATATTAAAGCTTTTGATAGTGTGAATACGAAATTATTAATTGAGAAGTTAAGCATTATTGGATTTGCGAGCAATCTGATTAACTGGATGTCATCTCTTCTTTCAGAGGGATCATTTTTTTATCCTCTCAAGTAGAAATATCTCAAAACGAGGTATTATTTTGAGTGGAGTTTCCCTGGGCTCTCCTTTGGGCCCTGTTCTTTTTAATATCTTTATAGCCGATTTTGCTTTCTATTGCTTCCATCCTAATTTAACCTTCTCTTTATGTACCTTTCTCACGCAAGATAACCTTCTTTTTAGCGAAGACATGGATGTATTATCTCTGAGATCAGTCATAGAATTATAACTTTATTTGTTTTTTACCCCTCCAAGCATTTTAAATTTGATAACAGGATTAATTTATTTCGTTTAAATTAAATTAAATTCTATATTTACTCATATGAAAAAATATATTTAAATAAAAATCACTTTTTAAGGTTTTGATTGTTGAAATTCCTGAACATTTACTCTCCATGGGCACGTGGTGATATGTTCTCTCCTCTTCGCCCTTTCTTTCACTGGCATAAGAAATTATACACAGTCCAGTCATATGACCACCTGTCAGTAGCCAGAATAACCACCTTACGCGGCGCGGACAGCTGCGAGACCGACAGGAAGAGAGTCAATAAGGTTCTGGAAGGTATTGACAAGGATGTGAAGCCATGCCGACTCCAGTTCTGTGGCGAGCTGCTGTAGGTTGCGCGGGGAGTTTAGAGTGCTCTTCAAACCACGCACGGACACGGCACGCTGTATGGCACGTCGCATTGCCCTGCTGAAAGATGCCATCGTGCTGAGGAAAAACAATCTGCATGTAGGGGTGGACATGGTCCGAAAGGATAGATGCGTACTTCCATTGATCCATGGTGCGTCCACAATGATGAGTGCACCCAGGGAATGCCATGAAAACATTCCCCAGACCATATCGCTGCCTCTTCTGGCCTAGACCCTTGCGGCACGTGTCGCAGGGTGTTTGTTTTCTGACGCTTTAACGCCGTACACGCCATCGCCCATCTATCCGATGGAGCATAAACCTTTCGCCATTGTTGCTGTCCAGTTGCGGTTCTGGTATGCAAATGTCAGTCTTTGTCGCCGGTGAAAAGCCATCATCTTTGGTGCACGAACCAGCCGTCTGCTGCGGAGCCCCATATGCAGCAACGTTCGCTGAACTGTCGTTGAGGATACACACTTGGTAGCCCCCTGGTTCATCTGGGAGGTCAGTTGGTCCACGGTTGCACGTCTGTTAGCTTGCACGCATCTTCGTAGCCGTCGTTCACCTCTGTTATCTATGCCCGTCACTGATTTTGGGTATTGCCATTCTGCCATGCACGGTACACTTTCACCATGTCGGCACGCGAACAGTTCGCAAAACTAGACGTTTCGGAAATACTGCCGCCCTTGGCTCGGAAGCCGATGATCATGCCGATGATCACGCTACGTTTCGCCATGACTCCAACAATTACAATGTTTTCTGCTTCCCTCTGACACCCTTCCTATACCCCCCCACCTCTGATATTTGTACGTACCTTCTGGACGTAACCATTTTCCGCTGATGTTGAACGTAGGGGGTGGTCACATTAATGTGACTGGACTGTGCGTGTTGATAATGCTTCTTCTTTTCCCACTTATAAACGTTTTCGGATCACTTACTTCATTCATCATCAGATCTTTTCTATTACTATTTTATTATTACAAAGTGCAGGCTCTGTCTAAAATGTCAGCTTTTCTCAGTGTTTCATTATTAACGTACAATTTATATATTCTTCTTACTATTTAATAGATGAATGCTGCCCGCCGCCATCGCACGGACTTGGCTTCGAGCTTGCGATTGGGAAAAAGACTACCTTCCTTATTTATTTATTTCGAGGTTTTAAAGCTTCGCTTGACCCATTGACTTCGCTGCACTAAGCCACCAAACGAACATTGTCTATTGTTATGAATGAGGACTTAGAGTTGTCGAAATGGAGGTGAAGTTCTTTTTCTTTTCCGTTCATCTCTTGAATGCTTTATTTTTTTCATCTTACATTAATTTCTATTATTTCAGCTTAAACGCGACGGTAGGCTGTAGAGACTGAGTTTAATGGGACATTTGAATTGCGTATTGGTCGTTCTATACTGATCAATATTGCTGCACCTTCCTCTTTCGACGGCCTTCTACAGCCCCAAGGATTCGATGGTCTGGACATTTCATCCTTTTTAAGATAGTTGCTACTGCTGGTGCTTGCCTAAGAAGTCTGAAAAATGGATTCCTAGCGCTTGGCTTGCCTTCATTTGAAGAACTTGGCAAGTTTGTGTGCATTTCAAAAGTTACGAAAAGAAAGTGATTGGACGTTAATATTTTTTACTGAACGAAAAACAATACACCCAATTGTAAGTCGCTTGGTATTTTAAAAGTCGTGTAATATATTTTGCAAGAATACATTGATAAATATTTTATTTGTAATAAATGAATAAAATAATAATTAACAAATAATACGCTTTTGTAATATTCCTATAATTTTACTAATACTTTTTGTAAATAAAATGATAAGAAAAGATTTCATTCTTCTATAAATTTTTATAAGGGTATTACAATACAATACAATGCAAGAAGATATATAAGTCAGTAAAAATTGTATGGAAAATTTTTTTAAAAAAAGGATAAACCATTGATATATTGATAACTGTATAATAAAATACAGATAAATGAGTAAGATATATGCATATATAAACAGATGGTATAAGAATTCTTTAAAAAAAAAAAAAAAAGCGAAATATACATTCATCGTCAAAAAAATAGTTGCACCCAGAAGGAATCGTCAGATTGAAAAGATATTTGAATGGAAATTAGTACTCATCAACAACAACAAATGATTAAACAATGAGCACGGCTATGGCAAAATTTATTGGTCAAAATACCAAAATCATTCCAACCCTCAATAGGATGTTGAGCCGCCATCATTTCTAATGTTTCTGCCACACACGTTCAAGTTCTTAACGTAGTCATGACTCAGATCATCCCATGCAGACTGAACTTTGGCTTGTACCTCTTGACGATCTTGTACCAGCGGTGGAGTCATAACAGAACGTCCCATAGCATCCTATAGATTTTCTATGGGTGCAACTTATTTTTGACGATGAGTACGTATATACAGGGTGATTCTGAAAAAGTGTGTATGACAGAGGTGACCAGAATGAACATTTTCTTTTAATATAATGTGGGTCCGAATTTGAACGATAACTGAATTATGAACAGAAATAAAAATGCCGCCACCAAGATCAATAAGTTAATAACTCAGGTTCTGCAACGCCTAGAATAATGAATTTTGGAGTTATAATAGGGTACTCAAAACTATGTATACCGTTAAAATTTCATCGTATTTAAACGAGTAGTTTCCGAGTTACGTATTCAAAATCGTAACAGTGCTCACATGCGAGTACTAACCAGCATAACTGCGTAACTCGGAAACTACTCGTCGGAATTGGATCAAATTTAACGGTTTACAGAGTTTTATGTACCTTATTATTCCTCCAAAACTCATTATTTCTAGGCGTTGCAGAACCTGAGTTATTAACTTGTTGATCTTAGTGCGGCATTTTTATTTCTGTTCATATCTCGGTTATCGTTCAAATTCGGACCCACATTGTATTAAAAGAAAATGTTCATTGCTTACAGTTATACACACTTCTTCAGAATCAACTAAAACAGGGAGTGTCTAAACCTCTGTCACAAACTTCTGGTGTTGATTCCCCACAGCGAGATGAAAACAAAAGTTCCTCTAAACATGGTTCGGATAATGAATCTTTTATGAGATTTCCGCAGTTAAAAGTGAAGTTTCAGCTACTGGTTTTGCTACTCTGCGGATGGCAGGTGAAATGCGGAGAAGCTACAACAAATTCTTAAATAACGCCCCATTAGTTGGTTATTAACAGATACGCCTGCTAATAACTTCAGATGTACGTAACCATTTCGCTGTTGAAACTTTGACATTTGTTGTAGCTTCTCCGCATGTCACTTGCCATCCGCAGAGTAGCAAAACCAGCTGCTGAAACTTCACTTTTAACTGCTAAACGGTTCGTTATCCGAACCATGTTTATATGAAGTTATTTGTGACAGGTTCACCACCAGAAGTTTGCGACAGGGGTTTAGATACACCCTGTATATATAGGTTAACATAAATAACTATAGCGTCGGTATACTGGAAAACTGACCAAATCCAATTTTTAATAACCTAAGATAAAGGCAATTAAACTTAAATTCCTTGTAATAAATGAGATACTGGACAAACCGAGTAATCTTTTTCAAGTACTTGGAGGTTATCTTCCAGACTAGATCGTTTTTTTTCCTATACAGATATGATAACTTTACGGTACTTTGTCACAGTAAGTCCGTTTACCTAAAATTCGGACTTGGTCAGTTTTTTCCAATATATCAACGATATAGTACTGGAGTAAAAAGATATATATCAAGCGAAAAAAAAAGTTATTCTTGTCTAATGTCAGTCAGTTTGTGGGACGAAATCTTTGCCACAGTCCAGTGATTCAAGATCTCTCAAAACATTCGTTTTTCTGTGCAATTCACCATCTTGGCGGCCACTGAGGAAATCATCAGCATCGCTGAAGCAAACGGAACGACTAAGGCGTGAAGAAACCGTTGATAAGAAGGACTGTTGTGCTAACTCCAGTATAATTGGATCTTTTAAGGTAAGGAGTTTGAAACCACTAATCAACTGTTAACATGTCATAGTCGTCACGGCGTTCGGAACTGCGACAACCATAAAGGAAGTCATTAGAAGCCTCCTGCGGGAGATTCAGCGTCTGGTCGAAGAACTCTGTCCACTTTCTTCCGTTCGGTCTTGAAGGCCGAATTGAAGAGAGGGGAAATTTTTGAGGAAATTCCTAAAGCAGTCGAATAACTTTAGAACAAAGGTGAGTCATAAAGGTCAGATCTACCGGTATCTATAGGAAAGTGCTGGTACCCGACTGAATAAAAACATTACCAGCGCCCCGCATGTAATCGATGAGAAGTTAGGAAAACTAACTTTTAAGCCATGATAGATAAAGAAAAAATTTCTGTTACATTGTAGAGCGTCACCGTTGTAGTAATCCACTCTTTGCATAAAGAAAACAAAGGCATAAAACTCATAAAACGGGAGAGAAAAGTCCATGTATGGAAATTAATAAATGAAAACTGGAATTAATTCTCCAAATAATACCATATCTATTATGGGATGCTTTCTTGATGCGGTACTTTGCAATATTCAGTAATAATACAGCAAACGCACGAAATCGGTCCTATTTAATACTTGCCACAATGGAAGATTAATAAAATTAAACAAAAAAAAATCACTAAATGCCACTCTGATCATCACCCCTTCATACATCGATTTTTTTTTTTTTTTGTTCTAAAGTTATTCGAGTTATTCGACTATTTCGAGAATTTCCTCTTCACCCTGTATAAGTTAACGAAGTTTAAAGATGAATTTCTAGGTTAATCAAAACTATTCATGTATAAGATGATAAGGTTGTTTTTTTTTAGAAGGCAACGAGTTAATAAAGTAACCAAAAAGAAAAAAAACCTCTAATCCACAAGGAATTACTAAAATAATTACTTAAAACTAGGTGTAAATTATAGGCCTTAAGTTCTTGGAAGAAAATTGGCTGAACAGATATCGAATTTCAAGATCTAACCATTTGCGTTTCGCAAGTTCTTTAATTTTTTTAACTCTTGAATTAATCTTATCCTTGAAATCAGTAATAAATTTCGGAAATACGTTATACGTATTTACGGCATTGGATGAGAAAATTGATATCTGTTCTAAGTAATCTTACCTGCAAATTAAATTTAAAGAATAAATTCAACATGGGCCGAGAAACCATACTTAAAAAAATTAAACAAATACTGTGGAAAAGAACAACCAAAAAGGGAAAGCCTCTAATCTACAAGGAATCAATAAAGGTTTACATGACAGTGACCATTTAGAAGAGTTTTCTTTCCTTTCGTCTTCTATCACTGATGGCCATCTTCACCACGAGACTCAATGAACAATGACCCAAACTTCATCTTCACATTACCCCCTTTGGCGAACAGACTGGAAGATCAGATGATACCTCATAGCATGATGGCTAATTGTACAACTAAAGTCGGGCGATTATAGAAAGATTTCATTAATAATCTAAACATATGAGGTGTCGTTTAGAATAAAAATCCCTCAATATCCATTCTTAAGTCATTCTTTAATGAATATATAAAGAAAACACATGGAATAAACTTCCGATACCATAGATCACTTGACTCTATAGGAAAATCCTCACAAAATCATTTATTTTTTAACAAAGGCTGAGGAAGAGAGATTATCGTTAAAGATAAAGCTGCGTTGGGTATGTGACTACGCTTGACCTTCAGTAAAGGGAGTGACCATCGATTCAGTAAAGGCAGCGATTATCTCCGTATAATCGCCCAACTACAACTGTATAAGCATGAACCATTCTATATCCATTGCTGATATTTTGAGTTATCTTGGATTGAACGCCTGGAATGAAAGAAAAAGGTGCCTTGTAGAGGGGGAGATAGTTTTATATGCTCAGCTGTTTCTGTGATACCATCTACTATCTGGTAGGTTCGTTGTGTTATTTTAAACTGTTTCAACATGTACTTACAACGAATTACATGTATCGAAGTTAGTGAAATAATGCTGTCAGAAATTCTGAAGAAGAACGGCGAGAAGTTGATTATCGACTGGGTATTGAACGTGGCATTCGAGAGAAAGATACAGTCAGTGGAACCATAGATCGGCTCGAAAATTTACATGATAATGACGATGAGGATGAAGCAACATGTAATAATTATTTTAATAAGTAGTTCTGGAGGTTTGACTTATGTTGGATTTTTTGGTGTTTATGAGGAAAATCAGCGAGCCTGTCATATAGAAAATGAAATAACATTTAATGGAAACTAGCATTTAAAACTGCCTCCCATCTACGAAACATCTTTTTCTTTCAGAATCTCAAACTAAATAAAAATTTCTGAACTGAAAAAAAAAATTATAATGATTAAAAAGTAATTTTATCACGATCATAGAAATCATTAAATAAATAAATAATTTGCATTTTTTCTATGAAATATGGCTGATTAGGTCTAATGGTTCAGAATTTCAAAATTTCATCAACGGTCTAAAAATTTGTAAAAATAATAATAATAATAATAATAATAATAATAAATAAATAAATAAATAAATAAAATAAGTAGTTCACATGTTTTTCAATGAAAACGGCTGATTTGGCCTATTGGCCTTAAAATACGGGCAGAACTGAGCATGAAATTTCAAAATTTTCTCACGGTCAACAGAGTCATCTATTGGCCATGGAAATCGTTAAAATTTATGGAATATGATTGATTAGCTCTCATGGCCTTTAAATAGTTTAGAATTTCAAAATTTGACCAATAGTCTAAAGAGTCATAAGAATCATTAAATATTTATTATCTAACGTTTTTAAACATGAAATATGGCTGATCAGGTCTATTTTCCCTAAAAAAAAAAAAAAAAAAAAAAAAAAAAAAACGGGCTGGACTGAGCTTAAAATTTCAAAATTTTCCCACGGTCAGCAGAGTCATCTATCGGCCATAGAAATCATTAGATAAATTAATTTTTTTTTTCTTTAAGAAAAATGATCAATGGGTCTTATCAAGAAAGATTCCATTCATGAAATCAAAATTTAACATTAAAATTATTGGCTATCTTAATTTCTGCATTTAACCAGGCTCAATCATTCATCCGGATGATTGCATGATTCTGATTTAACTCCCTTGTTTAAGTTTGCTTGTTTTTTGTTTGTTTTGTTAAGCACCGTCTAAAAGTTAGAATTACACGAAAATCTGCTATATGAAACGTAGAAAAACTGCCCAAAATATAGATCTATTGTAGACCTATTGTTTTCGTGTACAGTTTTATACCCTAACACATTACAGTATACTAATGTTAACCCTACTAATTCATAGAACAGGCATTGGTTGCAGTTCTCTTTTGCATTCGCAGTAAGGTAAAATGAGTAAATGAATGCGGATGTGCGAAAAAATTAAGCATGCAAATAAATTCAGTTACAAGAGATAGCAATTCTTTTCTTTAGAAGAGAGCGGATGATCAGCAATTTCTGCCTCAGAACGCAATCAAACTGCTGGATATTAAAAAAAAAAAAAACACGATATTAGACGACTAATAAAAGAGGTCAAAAACAAGGGTGCAATAATTTTTATTATCGAAATGCTGAAGTTGATGGAAGAATGTTCTTTTGTTAGCTTTTGTGCTATGGTGCTTCCAGACGTCCAGACTCATCAGACAATTGGTCTCATTCTGTCTTCTGAAGGTGTCAACGAAAGATGGGAGGAGTAGGAGTATTATAGGGAAGAGTTTCCGAAAGAGTTTCTTTTCAAAGGGGCTATTTGAAATGAGAACGATCGAGTGGATAGTCGACATGTCATTGATGTTAGAATTCTTTCAGACTGCGGGTAGATCTATCACGAGGTAAAACCAGGTAAAACGAATATAGAGTGTTGAAATCGGTAATCGTTTATTTTGGGGTTATTTAACCAGGGCATTAAGGTTTTCAGTTTTGAGGACCAAGTACAGGACTAAAGTATAGTGTGGCATCCACACAATACGCTACTGTTGTTCATTAACTTAAATTTTGCCCTCAACTTAACGACAAGTGTCGATACGTGTGAATAATGTCGTTGTATTAAACATTTTGTGTGGATAGGCAATTGTTGGAAAAACAATGAACAAGAGGAAAAGGGTTTTTCTCAAACCAAGCTTTTATAATGTTTTATTATTTAGTGAGCTTAATAAAGCTAATTTTGCAACAATACACAATAGATACATTTAACTCTCGCCATAACGAATTGTTTGTTGTTGCAATTGGACAATTCGTAGTAATGAATCAGTACCATTAGAACACGAACCAGTGAACCAATTTGAAATTTTTTTTGTTCATCATAAATTGTCATCGATCCTGTATATGTGTGTAAAATTCAGCTCCCTAGCTTGTCGGGAAGTTGGTTTAATATTGATTACAAGATTTGACCTAAACAAACTAACATTGCAAGTTTAATAAAAGCTTTTAAAAAAGAAGAGAAGGGCAAATTTTTTTTTGAACTGAGGTTGAGAAGGAGTGAATTAATCGTTTGATTGTTTTGTTTTTTTTTTATAGGTGGAGCTGTGCGAAATGGATCACAAAGAGAAAACTTCCTTGCAGAATAGAGTACGCTATCTTGGAGTAAGTTGGAGGCCGGATTTCTTTAATATGGCAAGTAAAAATTACGCAAAGTATTAGTAATTGCGCATTGATGCATTAGATGGGCGTTTTGTGTTGACAAGAGGAATGTAATAGTTTCCTAAAAGCTCCAAAATAGGTGGAATACATTCCTTCTAAGAAGAGAGAGTCTGTCTTCTGAATACTAAAGGTAGATCCTGAAGGAATGAGGGTTGTTATAATAGTACGAGCTTCTCATCTCTTGTGCTGTGCACTGTTCATCGGTGCACAGGGTGATTAAAAAAGAACTTCACACTTTTAAAAATTTATTACATCAAAGCTATTCAGAATATAGACACACCACATACGGATGCTTAAAGAAAAACTCTTGAAGTTTATTGTGACACAGTTAAAGATGTTCAATATGTCCCCCTGTAGTCGAATTCGTCCCAAACCCGCATTAACATGTCTCCATCAATCCCACGTATCGCTACCGTAAAGCGTTCTTTCAGCTCGTCTAGGACACGGGGAAAGGGTAGGGTGAAGACCTTGTCTACAAGGTGTGAGGTCGGAGCTCCGCGGTGGCCACTTTGCAAGTTCCAGGTTAATGTTTGCTCGACCAATCCACCGCTGTGATTTCTTAAGAAAACATCGAGCAACAATGAAATTGTTTCTTAGGTGAAAGTACCCAATCCTGAATGAATATCATATTGAAAAAAGTTGATTGGCTCTCGTTGCAGAAATACTGGCGTTTTGTCCGTTGTGTTGGAGAGGATTAACTAAAACAGGTATAGCTAACAGATCTATGCTGACCTGAAGGTAGTGTCTCTGTTGATGGGTTTGCAGTAGGAATTACAAAGTAGTGCTGTTTGCCGATTTCTTTGTCTATGGGACATCAAGATAAGATTGGTCTCCTGCCCATCGGCAGAACCACACAAAATCATCATTCCTCCTTACGCATTAAACTCTGCCTTGTAAAAAATGTGGATAAGAATGGACCAGCATTCAAGTACACATTACTAAGAAACCGTAGCACATTAAATTCATTAAGAAATGAATATTTTCATCCCGTAATCATAGCAGTGCATGAATCTAGAATCTTTCCTGGTGTTTTCCCAAGGTATTTATAATAACCCTCTGGGAACACGTCACAAGACGGAAATAAAGGTCGAGGAAGAAAACAACTGATAGTTTAATTCTATTTCTTTATTGTTCATGTGTTTAACATTTTTTTCTTCTTTCCCTAGGTTACCCCCATTTCCTATTCATGAAGACTCCATGTGAAACGAAGAGAATAACCGAATTCATTATCAAAAATTATAATTTGTTGATCATTTCCGTAATCTGAGTACACTTTATACTGTATAATTATTTACTGACTTAATAAAGAATGTTTAATTAAATATAATACAATTTGCTCGTTTGATCCTTTATTAAAAAATTAAGATAAATATTTTTATTTTCATACAAAAACACTGAATTCGAATTGAATTTGAGGTGAATTGGTATGCCAATAGGGTGTCCAGTACCTCTTTTTAATCAGCTTAAAAATCACCCTGGTCTCCGGAAAAAAAAGGAGAGACAATCTCATACCTATCGCGCACTATGACGTCACGTTCAAAGGCGTGGGTGGTATAAAAATACCCTCGTTCCCAGACCAATATACCCTCGATCCAGATCAAATATACCCTCGACCTCAGATCAATATCCCCTATTTTTGCAATTTGCAATGGGGATAGAAGGGAAATAGCCTCGAACCCCTGTGTATTCGCCCCTGGTTTCGATTTTTTTTTTTTTTTTTGAAGACGATTTGTCTCGATTTTACGATAGGGGGCAGCATTCATTTTGAGGTAAATTTAGAAGCAACATTGAAATATCTCTCTCCGGGATCCGAGTGCTACTTTGACATTTTTCAGGTAAAATTACATTTTTTAATGTGTAAATAGGATTAACGATTGTAAATGAATGTAAAAAGAAACCCAATTATCATTTGGGCATAGATAGAAAAATAACTGCCAAATTCTTCAATTACCATATCACTGACATGATAATAGCCGATTCAAAAATACCATCGACTGAAAAAGAAAATTATTTATTTGCACAAATTTGTTTTACATGCACAAAAAATTATTACGAACACAATACATGAATATTACGAACTCTGTTGTATCGACACTATATTTCTCTAGAAGTTGAAGAATCCTTCCTTGGTGCTTCTGGTACCTTATCTTGCAATGAGGATATGTTCGCAGATTGGACAGCAAGGAAAGTTGGAGTGGGCGTGTCCAGTTAAACTTTCTATTTCAATTGTTAGACACAGTTGATTCTACTTTGCCAACATTGTCAAACAATTGAAATTCCAAGTTTACCCCCCCCCCCCCACTCCAACTTTCGTTGGACAAAGTATAGCATCACTCACCATATCTAAAGAGTAAATGCAGTAGTAAGTAAAAAAAAAAATATATTTAAAAACAAGAACATACAAAAGAGGCATCATCATATTGAATTGTATTTTTATTTTTTGTATCCCCACCTTCAAGTCTCCTCTCACTTGTATCTTAAATATACTTGTGCTATCTGTGTAGCTGTCTCTCCAGGCCCTCCTAGAACCGTTTTTTCAAAATATGTCTCTCCCAGGCTGAATAGCTACTTGCAGTTTTCAAAGTCTGCAAAATGATGTCCACGCAGGGTTTCTTTAAGTATTGATCAGAAGTTGCTAGTCAGTGAACTATGAAGCGTGTGGTCTTAACTCCACAATGGTGGCAGCCATTCCCCAACTCTTATGGGGTTGCGTATTGTCATTATCAAGAAGCACACCTTCTGCCAGTTTTCCTGGCTGCTTCTTTTGAATTGTGTACAGCAATCTCTGGAGGGTCACCATATGCAATTCCCAGTTTCAACTAGTCAATAACAATGACACCCAATATTTAATGTCTAATTCAATATGATATATACCTCGTATAGATATAAGCTAAACATTCAAATTGACATTTCACACAATAAAATAACTTAATTGGGAACATATGCTGTTTAAATAGCGTTTCTGTCAAAAATCATGAAGCAATGTAATGACTAAGCCTAGATATACAAAGCCTGATTTTACCGTTTCTCCAATGATAAAGGATTTTATACTGAATATGCAATGATTCTCTTTATTGACAATAAAATCGGGTAAAATTTCTCAAGTTGACGATTCCTTGCTCTGATGGCTTGATGTAGCCATACAAAAGTGTGGTGAAGAAGAGGGGGGGGGGGAAATTATGTTCTATCCAGCGAAAGAAAAATTAGGTCAAGGTGGATCATGATATCTATTAACCCATTCAAAGGTGTTCTCTGGCATCATCATGTTCAGAAGAAGGAAAAAATGCTTTTTTTCAAATGGAATAGAACACTTTAAAAACTTTCAGAAGCAGTTGCTCAAGTGATCCTAAATCACCCTGATTGGCAGATTTTGAATTTCCCGACATTGAGATAGTTTTTCTTTCCTTGGACAGAATATAATTTCCTTATTTATCTTCGTAAATGTTAAAAATTGACATATATACACTAACCCTTTATCAACTAGAATGATGCTGCTATAGTTTTGGTTCTTTGATAGTTAAATGTCTTTTACCAATTGCTTATGCCTAAACAAGTAGGGGGAGGTCATAAAATTTTGTTCTTATCAAACAAATGGGGATATTTTGAAAATTCTCTATTCCAACAAGAAAACAGTGAGAAAAAAATATTTAAGACTTAACCAATATGTACACAGAAATGATATAGAAACAACCACAAAAGAATATCCAAAATACTCGGGATTGATGAAGATCTTGAAGATTAAACTGTAAATTAGCCTTCTGCAGATCGGCTCATATATGTAGCTCATATCATGTTCTCCAAGTTCTTTACTGTACATCATTCACACTCCTCCTTTGAGTATCCTCCATGTTTTCTTTGAATTTATAGAGTTGAGTATCAAGGATGCCAATTTTGATGGATTTGTTAACCATTCCCTGCAGAAAAGCCGTTAACAAGCTGCTTCTTCCTTTCTAGAAAACTTCTTGGATAATTCCTTCTACTCTAAGAAATGTATCCAACTATTAAATTGAACTATTGGATTCCTGCATTGAAATCCCTATTTACACTACTAAAAAGCTCTAGAAGCTACTCCATACTAAATTTATCTGGAATCTTCCTGTGGAAAAAGGTAATTTTCAAAATTTCACTATCCTTGACTACAAAAATAAAGCTCATTTTCTATATCTTTGATGGAAAAAGTAACTAGGAAATTATTCAGGAAAGAAAATAAATAAAATGTTGTTTAATTAAAAGCAAAAATGTCTTATCCACATTAACTGGAAGAAATGTGTGCATTTCGGTTGTCACATACCCAACATTCAGTGACTTTTTAAAATCTTACTTTTTAAACCCCACAATCACCCAGAACCACAACTAACTAAATAGATAAATAAAGAAATAGATAGATATACAAACAAACAGATAAGTAAACCAAGCAATGAATTTTTTTTTTTTAATTTGCTCACAGATTTGATCTGCCCGTGGCAGCTGATGAGAATTTCACACTGTAGAACGAGCTTTCCCTTCCTTGTCCGTACAGTGAGTGCAGAGACAAAGTTATCTTCAAACAATTGGATTATCACTTTGAATTCACACACGAAATGGGCGACAAAGCTGTTTGAAAACTAACAACATTCAGATGGCACATGTATTAAAGCAAGGAGACACTACTTATAGGAACCCAAGATAATGGAAATGCAAGTACGAGTTTCGTTTTCTTCCACTTTACGAGGACATTTCAATAAGTAATGTACAATAGAAGTAACGTGTTTTTTTTTTTTAGTATAACTTTACTATATATCCAAACCAAACAATACTGACACAATGAAATTGCATAATTTACTTGTTTTTCAATGTAAGAACCTAGTCACTCAACATATTTCTCCCCATCGCAGCACCAATTTCATTGTGCCAACTGTGTAAAAGTCTATTTTTGGTTATAATGCCACTTATAGACAGCCGACTTCACGTCCAGAATCAAACTGTAACACAGCCATGAACCTCTTCATGGGACTAAATAGATGAAAGTCAGAGGGAGCAATATGGACAAGATCTGGACTGAACAGCGGCTGCTGGAGGACCTCCCAAACAAGTTCGGAAATTTTTTCTTTGATGTGTCTTCGACAGAGACAAAGATAGGACACATGCCATTTTTGTTTTGCAATTCACAATTTTGCCCCAAAGGAAACGGGAATGCCGAGTGTACCTTTCTCTGGCATGATATTTAAAAATTGGTTTAACTAAATCTCAACCTTTTTGGTTAAGTAATTGCAGCATATCAAATAATTGTGTGGTACATATTGAAATGCCCTCATATTATAGATAAGGGGTTATCTTGGATTATTATGGTTTTTGCCTTTTATTTGTATATTTGTTACATAGTATAAACAAGAAAAACATGTGGATTTGGGACAGAACATTAGATGTATAATAAACAAAGATCTTTGGCAGTGAATATGTAGAACTTTTTGAAAATAATAATTCTTAAAGATAAGGTATTTTATTTTATGGAGGGTTGTTTCATGTTTACGATGATAATACGCTTACTGTAGATCTAATAGAACCCATTTCTCCAGCACCTATTCATCATTCTGTGTGTGATGGCCCTTTCTTCTAGCAATCACTCAACATCTTAATTTCCATTGTAAGAGGCTTCTATGGAGAACAGCAAGGTCAGTTCTGTTCCCCTACTCTTGACAGACTTTCTATAATTCAGAAAGTGTTCTCAGGCGTCTTACATAAGGAGTTCTTTTAAGGAAACCAAATGCACAAAAAAATCTTGGGACAGGCATCAGATGACTTGACGGGGATTCTGAAAATGATAACATTCATCCCAGTTTCCTATTCCGTTCGAGCACAGTACTGAACAGTCAATTTAATCGTGTGCTAGATGCTTTGTCCTGGTGGATGTTTACGTCCTTTTGCCCCAGGGCCTAGAGCCATTAGATGAATCCCTTGGGATATCATGGGATATACACCATATTGCCATTAATGACCAGACACTTTCGATTTTAGACATTTTGTCGAATATCTAGAAAAATACTTGACGAATTATCCTGAAATTTCAGGGGTGTAAAAAAAGGATGTTAGGATGTTACACCTCATATATTTCAGCGAAGGTTTTCTCCCGAAGACAAATAGGAGACCAGCAAAGTGAACCAAAAAAATAATGTTTGGAATCACCCTATAAAAAATAATGCTTGAAATGCATTGTAGCTGTAGCATATGCTTAAGAGGCTTGTTTTACTTTTCTGTGTTCATTTGTATGAGAATAGCACGTATATTCATGGAGATATAAGGGTTTCTTTAAAAAGGTCGAAATGTTTTCGTAAGTTTTTTGTTTATAACACGCAAGATTTTCAACCCAATGCAATGCCATTTACAGAAAACTTGACAAACTACAGTACAGACAACACCCTGCAATCAGAATAGAAAAATATTAAATATTTGATGAAATATAAGCATTTTTTACTAAATAATGTTTAACTGCGCATGCGTTACCAAATTGTCTTTTGCATAATTTATTAGCCAAATGTATAGAGCTACTCTTTAAAAAGCCCAAGCAAATATCGTGAAAATTGAGAAAGATATCACCGATAGAATGAGTTGAATTTCAGTTGCTCTCAAAAATAAACAAAACGATAAGGGGCTTTCTCCGAACTTTTATTTTTGGATCGGACACCAGTATCAACTTCTCCTTATGCTGACATGAAAAAATATTGACTTCATATTGACTTCAAGAAGAAGAAATTGATACTGGTTTTCAATCCAAAAATAAAAGTTTGGAGAAAGCCCTTTATCGTTTTGTTTATTTTTGAGAGCAACTGAAATTCAACTCATTCTATCGGCGATATCTTTCTCAATTTTCACGAAATTTGCTTGGGCTTTTTATAAGAGTAGCTCTATACAATCGGCTAATAAAATTATGCAAAAGACAATTTAGTAATGCATGTGCATGCACAGTTAAACATTATTTAGTAAAAATGCTCATATTTCATCAAATATTTAATATTTTTCTATTCTGATTGCAGGGTGTTGTCTGTACTGTTGTTTGTCAAGTTTTCTGTAAATGGCATTGCATTGGGTTGAAAATATTGCGTGTTATAAACAAAAAACTTACAAAAACATTTCGACCTTTTTAAAGAACCTTTATATCTCCATGAATGTGCGTGCTATTCTTATACAAATGAACACAGAAAAGTAAAACAAGCCTCTTAAGCACATGCTACAGCTACAATGCATTTCAAGCATTATTTTTTACAGGGTGATTCCAAACATTATTTTTTTTGGTTCACTTCTTTGCTGGTTCCCTATTTGCCTTAGGGAGAAAACCTTCGCTGAAATATATGAGGTGGAACATCCTTTTTACACCCCTGAAATTTCAGGATAATTCGTCAAGTATTTTTCTAGATATTCGACAAAACGTCTAAAATCGAAAGTGTCCGGTCATTAATGGCAATATGGTTTATGTGTTTCAAGACATTTATCTTTGCTTTAGATCCCACCTTTTTGATGGTCAGATGTCCACTGTAGCTGTATCCAGCAACCACCATGAATCCTTTTCGAAAGCTCTCCCTGCATTGATGCACCCAGTCAGATCGTATAACCCTGTCATCGATAAAAAATTACTCATGTCTTGCAATCTTTCAATAAATAGATCCAAGCGTCATTCAAGATTATTATGTTCTTCCATTTGTCCCCTCCCAAATAGCATTAGTATTGTTTTCTGCTGTTGGATTCACCTCTCTACAACATGTCTTGGAAACAAATTGTGAACTCTGGCCTTATGTCGGCATTTTAATTTCAAATTTTGACAAATATGGTTTACTGATGCAACAGAGCGTTTAATCTTTCTTGCAATGGCTTGTTGTGTTGGCTGATTTTCCATAAGGACTAGCATCTTCACTGTTCAATGTTAGCCTTAATATAGGAAGAATAGGGGTGCACCTTTCATTTTCAACAGTGCTGCACGGTTGACTGTTCAGATCCATTTCATAATTTTTGTTATACCATTCTTGGAAATAATGAAACCTTTTCCATTAAATTGTTCTATTATCAGAATAAGAGTAATTAGTATTGAAAAGGGTTATGATGTAGCCATCCCAGAACGATTCAATTTTTGAGGATATTTTTGGCAGCAAACTTGAAAATGAAGAGCAACATAAGTTTGATTGTTACTGAACTCACATGTAAAATTTCATGAACCTCACGTATTTCAAACTCTGGCTCCGACGTTTTAACAATCGTCAACATAAACATGAAACAACTCTCCATATTTTGGTTTTGATTAATTCAGGATCAATGATGACCTGAAAAACAAATTCGTATTGTGTTTTAAGTCATAAAACAATAGCATACAGAAATATTTGTGTGACAGCTAATAAACTTTTAAAAATAGAAATGTATATAAACAATTCTTTTAAACAATATGAGAAACTAATCCTATTTTTAACTTTTATTTAAAAACTTTTTTTTTAAATGACAATTGAAAGAGAGATCTAACATTAAAACACAGATATTAAGATTTTATTGTATTTTGGTCCTTTCCTATTTATTACTCTTATTGTTCCCAATTCTTCTTGATCGCATTTTCTATCAACTTTTCCAATCACTAACGTTATCGTGTTCCAATAAATCGCAACTATTTTACTACAATCATAGTCTGAAGAATTAACAAATTGCCAGGAATAAAAGGCAGAACTGATCGGATTCTGTGTGTTTTCTTTCCTGCTAAGGAAGGCCTCCATCAACTTCATCAAGAAGGAGCGTATAGAGAACTCTCCATTTCAAATAAGAATACAATGTAAAATTACAGGAAATGTAAATAAAATGATACAGAATGCACTGGATAAAATGAGAAAATAATAACACAAATCAAGAATTGCTACAAAGATAAGAAGTCACGATATTCCACCTACCTCCTGGACAATATAGATAAACCCTCCAACCGAAACGATGTTATGTCCATCATTCACCACTCCAAGACCCTTTCAAGACTGCTGTGTTGGAAGTAATCAAAATCTTCAAGGCTAAACATGATTCACCTGATGAACTAATCAACATGCATTTCATGTTATTTCTCTTACGTTTTAGCACCATTCTAGTTTTGTGTTATCATTTTCTCATTCTTTCCATTGCATTCTATATCATTTTATTTACCGTATATTTCGTGTAGTTTTACCTTGTATTCTCCCCGTTATTATTATTCTTTTTCTTCCCGATTTGTTCATCGCTATCGTGTTCAAACCAATCACAACTATTTTAGCAAATTACCTTTATTTTGTGTCCAACCAATCACAGACTCAATGGGTATTTCACGCTTGAAGATTGTAGAAATTTGTTTAAATTCCATGGGTATTTTCTCTCCCACTAAATGCACGACCTCCATCAACTACATTAAACATAAAACCCCATTTGAGATCTAATTACTTTTCAAAAGCATCCACTAAAATTCTCACGAGAGTTCCTCGTAGGCCTACATGTATTTGCTTTGTATGAAGTGTAAATGATCAGCTGAAATAGCATCTTAATTTCTTTTTCCAAAACCAGATGATTTCCTTAAATGAAAAAAAAAGAAATAAAAATTAAAAAATGTATTCAACAACTTTAGTATATTTGAGGTTTGGCCTTAAATTATGGAATTTTAAAAACTAAAAGATAAAAAACTAAAGCGTAATAAAATCAAGTCATATTTTCGCTCAATGAACATGAAATTTTTAGAGTGATCTCGAAAATATCACTTTATTTAGAATATACCAGAAGGCATTCAATTTGTTTAACTCCGATGTAAGGCAATGAATGAAAATTTTTAACTAATTCATATTTTTTTTTTTAGAAACCAAAAAGAAATGATTTAATTGTCTTCTATTGAGCATTCAAGGTGAGTGGGCCTATGTAATTTCAGTTTATTTCTGAATAACTTTACTGAATATTAATATTCAACGTTTTCTAATGTGTCCCTTAATGTTTGCCAGAACGCAGCCATCCATACAATTAAAAAAGGAACACCCTTTTGGTATCCTCTTTAAAAGTGTTCCATTCAAAATCTAGCTTCACCCCCAACAACCCACATGCACTCCAAAATCTACACAGATAAGAAAAAATACACACTGCATCAAAATCAAGCAAAAAGGTAAGCATTTGAAAGTCTCTTAATATTTAACGTGAGAACGCATAAAATAAAATGATGCCACTTAAATAAAACATTGAAAAAAACATACTACCATATATACTCATGTATAAGTCAATCTCTTAAACAAGTTGAGGGCATATTTTGGGCCAGATATCATGAAATTTGCTATGGCCTGTCGATAAGTCGAGAATTTAAGCTGCTTATGACATTTGAATCTGATTTTTTAAGATTATACAGGGGCACAATCTTGAGCTGACAAGGGAATCGTCTGAACCTGAATGTCACAGTTTCAAGCCAGATTGAAATACAGTCTTTATCTGAATATAACATTATAACTTTGTAGTTTGTTTTTTTTTTTTTCAAATTCAGGAAGGCAAAAAATAAAGAATACGAGGTGCACCTTGGAGCGGAGAATAGTCACGGTAGTATCACTGAAACAGAAGTCAGATGGGCAATTAAGTCCCTGAAGACTGGCAAAGCTGCAGGTGATGATGAAATCCGGTCCGAGATGTTAAAGGCCTTAAATCAGGATGGTATCCTGTGGCTGACTCGAGTGTGTCAGGTGGCTTAGATATCTGGACAGGCCCCTAAGCAATGGCAGACAGGAATTACGATCCCTATCTTCAAAAAGGGAGATCAGAGAGATTGCAACAACTATCGAGGCATCTCTTTGCTCAGCATTCCTGGGAAGGTGTACGCTAAGTGTCTGGAGAAGAGAAGTCTGGAAATAGTAGACTCCAAACTGTCGGGGGAGGAGTGTGGTTTCCGACCTGTGCCGAAGCACGACGGATCACATCTTTGCTCTAAGGCAGATCTTTGAGAAATCCTGGGAGTATGCAAAAGAGGTCTACGCTTGCTTTGTGGACCTCGAAAAAGCATATGACAGAGTTCCTCGGGAGAAGCTCTGGCAAGTGTTGCAAGAGTATGGAGTGGATGGGCAATTACTGGTTGCCATCATGTCTCTGTACGAAAGCTCTGAGATGTGTGTCCGGATAAATGGCATTAAGTCAAGACCGTTCACCGTGGGTGTTGGACTCCGCCAAGGGTGCGTACTGTCGCCCATCTTGTTCATTATCTTTATGGACTGGATAGACAGGGGCAGCCGAGGCGATGAGCGTGTTTGTGTGGGCGACTGCCTGGTGGAGAGGTTGCTCTTTGCGGACGACCTTGTCCTGCTTGGGTCTTCTCACACGAACCTTCAGCATGCACTAGACCGGTTTGCAGCCAAATGTGAAGAAGCTAGGATGAAGATCAGTGTGGCTAAAACCGAGGTTCTGGTCCTTTCAAGACAGCCTGCTCAGTGCGCTCTCCATGTTAGGGGAGCCTCATTGAGACAGGTGGAGAAATTCAAGTATCTCGGGATTGCATTCACGAGTGATGGACGGCAGGAGAAAGAATTGGATGCTCGGATCAGTGCAGCAAGCTGTGTCAGACGTGAACTGTGGCGATCCGTGGTAACGAAACGAGAGCTGGGTAACAAAGCCAAGCTCTCCGTCTTCAAATCTATCTTTGTCCCCATTCTCACCTATGGTCATGAGGCTTGGGTAACGACCGAAAGAGTGCGATCGCGGGTACAAGCAGCCGAAATGAGATTCCTGAGAGGTGTGGCAGGTGTTACCCTACTAGATAGTGTACAGCAGCACAATAAGGGAATCTTTAGGTGTTCAGCCGCTACTTCTCCGCATTGAGAGATCTCAGTTGCGCTGGTATGGCCACGTGATACGGATGCCGCAAACTAGTCTTCCTAGGCAGTTGTTATTTTTCAAGCCGGTGGGTAAGAGACCAAGGGGTCGGCCTAGAACCAGGTGGCTAGACTACATGGAGAATCTGGGTTCGAGTCGCTTGGATATTACCAGGGAGGACATGCGCCTGATGGCGGAAGATCACGATCGCTGGAGATCCTCCATAGGGCTGCTGCCCCCGCGACCCTAACGGATAAGCGGGTTTGAAAAGTAAGTAAGTAAGGAAGGCAAAAAATTGTGGTCATATAAGATTCGCGCATTTGAGAAAAAAGAAAAACAAACTGGGCATGCAGAGAATTAGAGGTTTCGGTTTTACCCAGGTTAATTAACATCACATTAAAGCTAGTGAAAGGCAAATAAAGATTCGCACATATGAAAAAAATTAATTTCCTCAAATAGTCTAAAACACTGAACATTGACATTTTGATGTAGATGCTAACACTGACCTTAACGTCATTCCAGGTGGCATAACCTCATAATTACAGGTTTTTAGATGTGGCTGTAAAGGAGCCTTGAAGGGTTTTTAGATGTGGTTGAAACAAAGATTATTTGGAGCAAGAATGCAATGACCGCTTAATGTCTGGAGACCATTCTATGACGATGGTTTAAAAAGAAAGCCACCATTCTATGAATAGTGGATTTTAGATTTTTTAGAAAATAATTTTTAGTCATTTTATAGTAAATGATGATTCAAGAAATGCTGAATATTCAATAAAAATGCATGGTTGAGATATTCTTTGGGAAGAGAACAATCAAACAGCATGTGCTACAGATAGTGAAGAGGAGCTTCATTGATCAAATGAAGAATGATGTACATAAATAATATAAATAATGCAAATAATTAATCTAAATAATACTTTTATCTAGCACATAAAATAATGAAAATTCTTTTCATTAAAAAAATTTCTTCTTTTCCTTATAAAAACCTTTCCCCCCAAAAATGCCTTCCAGAAAATAGAAATCTTATTAGATTAGAGGTCGTGCTATCTTTACGTAAATACAGTATTTTATTCATCTAAGGCTATCGATTGCCCATAGCAAATAAGAAATCGCACTATTTTATTTTTTAAATGCACGACTAATTAAAAGCCAAGCCTTTGGTTAGCATGCAAGCATAGCTGGAGGAAGTGGTGGTCTTTCAAAGTCATTAATGGCAGTCGTCAAAGAATTGCGGTTGCAGCTTTGTTATTAAGGACAATAATCTTAATTTTGATATACAATTATTCATCTCCAAGTTAAAAAAAAAACAAAAAAACAAATATATATATTCATGAATGGATGGTTACTTCATCCTATAAATTATCTAAAGGGCAACTGATGTCAAAATTTTCAATAGTATAAGATTAAGTAAATAATTAAAGAAAACTGCATAATTGCATAATGTATAATTTAATTTTGAAAACTTTTACTATTTACTAAATTCAACAAATATTCACTATACCTGGTGTTCAATTTATCTGAAGACATTGAAATATCTCGAGAACCACACATCGGATCAAAAAAAGTGTGGAATGAAAAATGTTCGTCTCGAAGGGGGACATCTAATGATACCAAACTCGACCCCCCACCCCCTGGAGGTGAGGGAGGGAGGAGTAAAAAAACTTAAATGGGAACCCCCATTTGTTATTGCAGATTCGGATTCTCCAGAAAAAATTACCCCAATCTGACCTACGATTAGAGTCATTTCGGCCACAGATGGCACTGTAATCGAACATTCGAACACCAAGGTTTGAAGAAGACATTCTGGCTCGAGTTGCCGTTAATCCATCGACAAGCACCTGAACAATTGCAGCAGATGTCGATGCTTCTCAAGCCACTATGTGGAGAGTGCTGCACAACACAGGACTGTATCCGTATCATCTGCAAAAGGTACAAGGACTTCTTTCACAGCCACGTTTGCAGTTTTGTCAGTGGCTTGCGCAGCAGCTTGTGGCTGACCCAGACTTCACCACGCACACTCTCTTCACTGATGAGGCTACGTTTACCAGAGATGGTTACTTCAACACGTGTGGGATGAAGCGTAACGTCCCACCAGCAGCGGTTCTCCGTGAACGTGTGGGCTGGAATTATTGGAAATTGTTTGATTGGTCCATACATTTTGCCAGATCGGCTAAGTGGACATTCCTACGGTTTGCTGTTCCTGAACTGCTTGACGATGTGCCATTGTTAGTGCAGCAGCGGATGTGGTTTCAGCACAATGGTGCTCCTGCCCACTTCAGTCGGCAGGTCAGAGCTCACCTCGAAAGGACATACCCTCAGCGATGGATTGGGAGAGGAGGTCTTCTGCCATGGCCACACTTCTGGACTTCTTTTTATGGGGCCACATCAAGCAGTTGGTGTATGCTACACCAGTCGACAACCCAGATGACTTTTAGCTAAAATTGTTACAGCATGTGGAGAAGTCAGTGATTCTCCGGACATCTTCACCAGAGTTCGCGAGAATCTCGTCCGCAGACTAAACACCTGCATCGAGGCTCGAAGTCGGCATTTTGAACACCTACTGTAATGTCATTCTTACCTCTTACAAGTTGCATTATCTCTGTAAGGATGCATTTCCGGACCCATGTTTATAGGAAAAATTTTGTTCCCCGCTACAAACTGTACATGGTATTTCATTCTTGACCTACCTTTCTGAATCACCCTGTATATTAATAAACAATAATAAAAGTTATTGAAGCAAAAACTTCCAATTCTTTTTAAAATCTGTCAATTTTAAATTTTGTTTTAATAACTACAATAATGTTATCTATGTTGCTATCAATTAATTAAAAAAAAAAAAAAAAAAAAAACTGTGCTGGTTAGTACTTGCATGTGAGCACGAGTTACGATGTTGAATGCGTAACTCTAAAACTAGTCATTGAATTCGATCAAATTTTAACCGTATACATAGTTTTATGCACCCTAGTATTCCTCCAAATTTCATTATCTTATGTGTTATAAAACCAGAGTTATTAACTTGTTGATTTTAGTGGCGGCATTTTCATTTTTGTTCATATCTTAGTTATCATTCAAATTCGGACCTATGTTCATATGAACGTTTTTGCTTAGAATAACCCATACTACCTCCCCTAGAAGTTTGTGCAATGAATTCTGAATCACCCTGTATATGGTTTTATGGGTAAAACAGAGAAGTCGAATTTCATGGAGTTGATAAACTGTAAAAAATCTTATATCTTTCAAATGGTTTCTTATATCAACTTAGAGTAAAAAGTAAAGGCAACATTAGCTACAATTCTTAAAAAGCGTTTTTGCAAACGAAATAGTGGAAGCAATTGAAAATAAAAATAATTCCAAAAAATAAAGAAGATTGAAAATAAGCAAAATAGATTACGAATAATAAAAGAAGGAAGGTATCGATGCTTATAGACTAATCCAACAGCACGACTAAGTGACAAGGACAATTTTTAATGTTCCCTCCATGAAAGATCCGAAGAGATATAAAGACCAAGATATTTCGTATGGTAAACTCGCGGAATTGGAGTATTATTATACAATGTATTAAGAACAGAAGAATTAAATTGTTCATTATGCTGATGGAAATGGATAAAACATGATTTATTTGGATTTATTGAAAGCTTGTTCAGTAAACATCAATTGTGCAGCTTGGTCAAAAAAATGCTAACAATGGTCATTAAAGTAGAAAAATTTTTGTGGGAGAACACAACGCTCGTATCGTCAGCAAAGAGTAGAATAAATTATTTTGAAATTTTAAAAATATCATTAACATATAAATTAAAAAAATAAAGGAGATAAAACGGAACCTTGAGGGATTCCCTTATTAATAAGAATGGGATCGTAAACAATTCCAAATAAGGAGAGGGAATAAACTCTATTATTTAAAAAATATTTAATCCATCCTAAAATTGATCCTCTAATACCATATTGATAGTCTAATTTTTGTAAGAGAATATCATGCGAAATGAAATCAAATGCTTTATTAAAATCAGTAAAAAGGCCTATTACATAATCCTAATTTAGTTGTTTTTTAAAAATTTCTTTTGTAAAATTAAAAATTGTCGAGTTAGTACAGTAAAATCCTGTTACAACATACTTCAAGGGAACTGGAAATTTGTACGTTATTCTGATACAGTTTGTTAATTTTTAAAAAATTCAGATTTTTTGTAAAATACCATGACCTTCCCCGTTTTTCCCTGTCACCCTATTACATGCACATTTACAGAGCATGCAGAGATTTCCAGGTTTATACATGGTGTCCCACTCGGGGCTGACCCTTTAAAATTTCATGTAACTATGGAACATGTTAACATAAAGGCAAACTGTAGGAACCTGAAAGAACTTTATTTAATGAAAAACAAGTCCACATTACAAATGTATTGAAAATGCCCTCCCGCAACATCTGCACACAAGGCAAGGCAACGGCTCCAACATGTCACTGTCAATGACAGCAATTTCACGCTTGATGTTTTCTTTGAGGTCTTCAATGGTTCTCCCTCTAAATTTCTTCCGATATTCTCTCTGACACTTTAACTGACCCAGTGACTCAGTAGCTTTCACGATGAAGACTCTGCGATACGGTATACTGCATGCTTGCTTTCGCCAGTTTGCAGGGTTGGACTACCGGATCTAGGCAGTCGCTTACACCTCTGTGCGACGCTGGTGTCACCTGGAGCTGGAACCCGGTATCGAAGCAATTTGCATTAAATAAGGAATATTTTGAGCATGGTGCACAATGTTACATGCAAGTTTTGCAGAGTAATATTTTTAAAGGGACATTCCCGAGTGGGACACTCTGTATATGCTACACTGACCAACCAATGAAATGTGAACTCTGCTTAATTAGCCTATTGGCTTAAATGATGTATCATTTCCTTTTGATGCATTGCCATTTGCAACTTTCGCATGGGCTGTATTGACCAATCAGAGCAAGACATTCTAACGATGTACGTTGTAATGAAGTGATAATTTAACCAAGGGAACATAAAATTTGTACGTTATTCCGAGGTGTATGTTAAAGTGAGGTACGTTATTCTGAAACTTTTTAGCATTAAAATACCTACATTTCGGCCAAGGATTTTAAATTTGTACGTTATTCTGAAATGTACGTTAAAGTGAGGTACATTGTAACGGGATTTTACTGCATTTCGTGGACTAATAAAGCCATGTTGGTTAGGGTGAATAAATTTATTACCCGTCAGTTATTTAGAATATTTGAATTAAACGTTTGACTGCATAAAAAAAAGCTTCAAGTTGAATTTCTTTAAATATTATTTTATGGTAGTCTTGAATACAATGTTTTTGAAGGTAATCTTTTAGATATAATCAAATACTGAATTTAATATAATTTTAGACATAATATTACATCTAAGATGAAAAACCAAATACATGTCCATTAATAATTTTCTTTGATCGCTTGTAATAAAAAAAAAAAAAAAAAAAAAATCAATCAATAAATAATGGCTTGCTTAAATTATAAGAAATCCGGCCTGAATCACGTGATATCTTCACGCTATATTTGGGATTGTTTTAAACAAAAACTTGGGAATTTAAAATAAAAAATTAAAAAATAAAAGTAAAAAAAAATTGCCAAAATTGGAGTCGGATTTGTTAAATTTTAAATACAGCTTTTAAAAGATTGTTTGATTGTTAAAAAAATAATAATAAAAATTGACTGGACAAGTTAAAGTTTTGTGCGATTTTAAATTCACTTGATTTACCACAGACTGAAGTAAAAATTTTATCATTTCTATTTTTACCATTTTTCTCTTACATTCTTTCTACTGCAATGACGCGATTCATAAATTTTTCCACCATCTTTGATCACTGAGCGGCGCTTGTTGCCTAAGCAACAAAAACTTGCTTTGATTGGACATACATGTAAAAACTATTTAAGCAATCACAAAAATGCTTTTTATTACTACAAAAAATATACTTCGTTTATCATTGTCGTTTATTTTAACTATAATTAACTTTTCTCTTAAATGCTGTAAGAGCGCCGCGCTGGAAAGCAGCCAATCAGCGGCCGTCAATTCAAATTGTTTGCCCACGTGATCGGAATCAGCTGTTAACCGGGCCATGTGAATTGCTCTCCAGCTGCGAGGACGATGAACACGGTTGAGCTTAGGTTAGAAGTTTTTGAAATACAAATTCGTGTTATTTGTTCCTGTAATATCAGCTTTTTCTTTTGTTTTTAGCTTATTATTCTAAACACAACAACGAATTGGAATGAAATAAATTGCTTATTGGTGACAACGAAACAGGAATTGTCTCTCGGGGAAAAAAGAAACTAGATACGCAGTAAGTACGCATTTTCGTTATTACTTTCTTCAGCTCGACACTGTGCATTTTCCTTTGGTTAGCTTGAATATTTAATTAGCTTTTACTGAAGATTAACTGTTCTTATTAACTGCTTATTGACTTAACTGGTAAGAATATTTTGTGCGTTTTATAAATTCGTTTGGCCGTTACGGTATAGTATATTGTGCTTTCACATGAATTGTCATGCGTTTTGAATTTTTTCTATTTTTCAGGTGGTTGTAGTTCAAGTTGACTTAATATTGCGTATTATAAAGTCTTTTCAATTTAAGTTTTCCTTATTCCACATTATCGTCATTATGCACGACTGCCGTTCTTGCGACATTAATACTCGATTGAGTTTCGGCTAACATTTGAAGATTAAATATATATTTAACGTGGCTTTCTCTCCACCGACAGTTAAGTTAACATTTTACGTTCTTTTATTATTGACTTCACATTTTATTATTTTTATTTTATTTTCTTTTTCAGGTGGCGGTTTTTCAAGTTTAAACTAGCTTAATGGAGATTATGCATTCATTAATTGAGTATTGGTAGTGATTCTTATATTGGAGTACTCGAGTGCTGGCTAGCGACATCTTATCCTGAGAATTGTCTTCCATGAGTTTATATTGCTTATTGAGTTACGGAGAAGAGCAACGCCATTGTCCTGCCACTTCAGACTTCATTTAATTTATGCCATCCGCCTTCATACACATCAGCTGTTTAGTGTACTTTTTTACTACGGACAGAGGTGCCATTTGTGAATTTCAAGTTCAACGGAAGACTATTCTACTGTGCCTGCTGCTGTTAAGGATTTGTGAATTGAACTTTATCAGTTTCTATGAACTTTGAGAACTTTACATTCAGTGCTTTTGTTTGTGAATTACTTGTAATCATAATTTTTGAAGACCTTTTATAAGATAGTTTCCAGTTTGTTTTTTTACACTTAGCAATTTATTTGTAATCCATTGTTTGTTTGGAGTCTGCCACTTTTTAAGTTGGGACTTTTTTCCTTGTAATTTTATTGAAAATTTTTTGTTATTAAAATAATTCAAAACTCCATTGTCTTCAATTCTTTTATTCAAAGTTTTTAAAAATTAAAATAATAGAAAATTTTTACATTTTTTTTCTGAATTTTTTACCAACTTTTACAAATTTTTGGCAAAAAATGGCTGAAAAACGACAAAAATATGCTTAAAAAACTGCCTTAAGTCCAAAATCGATTTTTTAGTGCCTACCGTAAACTGAGAGATTTTGGCGAGTCGCGGAGTGATCTCCCCCAGTTATATTTCTGAGGGAATCTGAACCAAAGTTAAGGTTTGCCCCCAGATGAAAGTGATTTACTTGGCAATTTTAACTTATAAAAAAAAATTTACTTTTGAAGAGCAATTAAGCAGAAACGTTAGCTTTGTTCAAACATGCAGATTGATGTGCCTTTTGAGATAGGTTATTTTTCAAGAGGTCAAGGGTCATTTTTGGACTTAGAATATTTTTTCCCCATTGCTTTCATCACTGTATCAATGCCCAAATTAACCAAGAATGAATAGACAAAGCAGTAAAATTAACAGAAAAGGCATTTAATGAACTTAACAATGATGTACAAAATTAGCAAAGGTTGCTCAAGTACTCTGCAGAAAAGGCACATGGTTGAAAACAACCAATCTATACAATTTCTTTCTTACGGGCACAAAAAGAGGCCTTGAGTTTGTGAATTTCGAAGCAGAAAATTGTCTTGCTTAATTGTCTCCAGGATGAAACGTCATCTGAAATGAGAAATTAAAGGATTAAGATAATGCCAAGTAAAATCAACAGTCAATCTGGGGTTCATAATATAATTTGCTTTATCAATCTGGATACATATAATTTACTTTAACAAACATGAATATTTTTTCTTTCAGAAATTAAAATTAATAGAACAACAATTACAGTACATTCTAGAAAATCTTAACATTTTCATGTTTCTTTTAAATGCTGATTAGATGTGTTTATATTTCAAAGAATTGCCCTTAAACAAAAAGTCACTATCCCCCCTCCCTCCCATTTGTTTTTATTTAGCCCCAATCATTTTATTTTTAACCAACCTCATCCAATACAATAATGAAAAAAAAAGATTATTAACAGACTACAAAATATCTTCTCTGATAAATTCAGTTGCTTCAAGAATAGATTTGATAATGTCTTTGCTATTTTCTTTGGATCCTCAGTTTCACTGAACCTGCAAAAACAAGAAAGATTTAAATATATTTAGAAATTTAAATTCAAAATTGTGCTTTCTTTCCAAATTACTGAACGTATAAACCTTTAAAACTCTTGCCAAGCCTCCTTTTCCAACTGGGTTTGGGGCTGACAATTAAATTCACAAATAGTAAGCAACACTACCTGGCCAAAAGAAGAAAAAAAAAATTCGTCGAAAATTCAATATGTAAATACAAAGCAGCCAATTACAATACTTCCTTTAACTTGTCCTGTATTAGTTTATCACTTCATTTGTTTGCAAGAAAGATGTCTATGAGTGCAACACTTTTGTCATGGAAAAGATGTCACCAAGTTTCAGAAGGGACAAATTGGTGGCCTATTCCAAGCAGAGAAAACAAAGATTGCAGCTATTACTGGGACTGGAATAAGAACTGTGCAACTTGGCATTATTAAAGGAAGTCAAAATCATATCCAGACACAACACAACTGGAACTTAAGGAATGGGACTCTGCCATAGAAAAACAACTTGTGAGACCAATAGGAAAAAACAGTTACTGTTTGGCTGAGAGCACAAAAATTGCTGTGTGGAGCAAGGGAGGGGGGGGGGGGGAGTCATGTTGTCTGATGAATTCAGGTTTACCCTTTGCCAGAGTGATGGGCACATCAGGTAAGAAAAGAACCCCATGAAGTGATGGACTCCTCAAGTGTGGTACTGATTTGATTACCTGGGGCTGCTTCTGTTGATCTGATTAGTTTCTGTGATATTATGCTGGAATAAAATGACATCAGACATCAAAAGTATCTGAATATACTGGATGACCAGGTTATTCTATCCACAAACTAGTTCCTTCTTGATGACACTGGAATATTCCAGGACGATAATGCCAGGATTCACCGAGCTCAAATTGTAACAGACTGGTTCTGGTCTCATGATCAGTAATTTCAACCCATCAAGTGGTCTGATTTTAATTCTATAGGAAGTCTTTATGTAGTGTTGGAAGAGGGACATACAGAAAGGTTTCATTCTCCCTGCATTACTGCAGGATCTGGGTGAAAAATTACTAGGCCACTGGACAAAAATAGACGTAGAGAAGATCTAAGAACTTACTGAATCCATGCCACGGCGAATGCACGCAGTCATTAAACCAGAAGGTGGTCTAACTGAATATTAAACTGTGCTACTTATTTTGGCCAGGTAATGTAGCAAACAGGTGTTTGCATTATATTTGCACTACTCTTTCCTTTTTTGATCTCTTCATAAAACTCTGCACACTCAATGAATCCAAGTGAGAAGACTATGAAAATACGACAATAAAAGAAATAAAACCTCTAATTCCACAGAAATCTAATGACTTAAAGACACATAGCAACACATATTACAAAATGAAGATACATTTCAACAATCAGGTTGTCATCATCAGCATAATCCAAGATAAAAGTATACAGACTTTTTTTTTTTTTATCCAGGACATTTCAAAAGTCTTCTTCCGATTTCAAAATTCTATATACCGGGTGGTCATAAATTATTGAGCGCATTTTGACAGTGAATATTTTATTAACCAAGAAATGTACACACTTCTTGTGAACATCATTGAAAAGTACAACTCAAACAGTTTGTCAGGTGTCACTATCACCACCAGGTGGCAGCACTGTTTGGCGTAGGAACACAAAACGCGAAAATGGCGACCGTGCAGCAGAAAGCAATGTGCGTTCTTTGGTTTCATGAGCAGAAATCCGTGATAGCAGTTCAACGGCAATTCCGCTTGGAATATGGACAACCTGCTCCTGGAAAGGATTCCATAAAGCGGTGGTATCAGCAGTTTAAGGACACTGGAAGCGTAGCCCACAAGAAAGGTGCTGGTAAGCCTACCGTCAGTGAGGAAGTCATTGAGAAGGTGCGAGATGCGTTCCAACGGAGCCCTACGAAGTCAACTCGGCGCACCAGCTTGGAATTGCGAGTCCCACGATCTACGGTGATGAAAGTGATGCATAAGCGTTTGAAATTGTATGCCTACAAAGTTCAGATTGTTCAGGAACTAAAGCCCGACGATAAACCACAACGGTTTGCATTCGCGGAGCTCATTCTGCACAAAATTGATGTGGACAACACGTTCTTGGATAAAGTGGCTTTCTCAGATGAGTCAACATTTAATGTTTCCGGGCGTGTGAACAGACACAATTGTCGCATTTGGGGATCAGAGAACCCTCATGAAGTCCGTGAACATGTTAGAGACAGTCCAAAGGTCAATGTGTGGTGCGCGTTGACTGTCAATGAAGTGATTGGACCATTCTTCTTCACAGAGCAGTCGCTGAACAGCATCACGTACCTTGACATGCTGCAATGTTATGCTATACCGCAGCTTGAACAATGACAACCAGATGTTATTTTTCAACAAGATGGTGCACCGCCACACTGGGGAACGATTGTGCGGCGATACCTGGATGAACAATTTCCTGGTCGTTGGATTGACCGCGGGGGGCCGATTTCATGGCCTCCGCGATCTCCTGACATCACACCACTCGATTTTTTCTTGTGGGGATATGTAAAGGACCGCGTGTACTCCAGCAAAGTGCGTGATCTTGATGAATTGAAGGAAAGGATTGTGGCCGTCATTGCAACAGTGACACCTGAAATGCTGCGGAATACATGGCGTGAAATCGAATATCGAATGGATATTCTGCGAGTCACTGCAGGAGCACACGTGGAAGTGCTGTAACTTCGGAATATTACGGAAAAAAACTGTTTGAGTTGTACTTTTCAATGCTGTTCACAAGAAGTGTGTACATTTCTTGGTTAATAAAATATTCACTGTCAAAATGTGCTTAATAATTTATGACCACCCTGTACCAATCAGCTACATTCATTAGACTGCTGTATTTCTTTAAAAATCAACACAGAGAAGTGAACCAAGTTGCAAAATGCCAGAATATATTCAAGTTTTGATATTGCACCTTATAAATGTTCAATGTGACCCATAGCACACATCCACACGATACTCAAATTTCTCCCATATTTACTGATGCCACTTCATTTATGTCAGCTATTGATTCAAGTTTTGAGCTTGTCCAGATTTGTTGGTAGGGAAAGCACTTAAATATGATCCTTAACAAAGCCCCACAAAAAAAAATTACAAACAGTCAAGTCAGGGGAAAGAGCTGTCAGCTTTGTGCTGTGGAATTCCATCTCGACATAAACTGACAGGAGCTCACTTTGCCTTTCAGACATGCTTGGGAGACCTCCAGCAGCAGCAAAACAAAACTCAACGATCTCATCTTTCCAATAGAATGTACACTTTCCAATGAAATGTTCAGATTGTTCATTAGAAACTGGATGAAGACTTTTGATACATCCTGCCCTTTTATTTTTGACCAATCAGCTACATTCATTAGACTGCTGTCCAAATTAAATAGCTGATTGGATAACTCATTTACAAATTTTGTAGATTCTGAAAAATAATACAAGCTTTTCACTTTTGATTAGGGCTAGATTTTAAATGGTTTGGATTGTCACGGTATGCATATTTCACTCTAATGCATCATTTGCAAAAGCATCCCATCAAATAGAATCAAAAGTCCAAGAAGAGTTTCTTCTCTAGAACACAACAAAGAAGCATAAAGATAAGGGTCTATCCATAAAATATGTGACACAAAATTGGCTCATTTTATATTCCCTCCTCCCCCTTGTAACTTCTGTAACACATGTCCAGACCCTGCCACACCTCGATAATTTAATTAGGTAATACTGTGCTAAAACTCCTCCTCCCCAATGATTTTCAAAAACCATACAATTATCTCAATTTATTAAGCAGCAGAAGAATGGAGCCATGTCCATCTGGCCCCTTCATATTTTCTACATATTTTGATGCAGAGGTTGAAATTCAGAATGTACCTTGCTATGGGCAAGTGCTGCTTCATTATTTAGTGTGGTTTTGATTGCCTACTGTGGTTGTAGTTTGAGGGGTAGGAATTAAAAGGGTATGTAGGTGTGTAAAGGAGTGAAATTTGGTTTGCAGATTATTATGAAGTTGGAGCATATTATCCCATGGGGGTCAAAGTTATAGGGGTAGCAGTCATGTGTTTTCAAATGGAACACATTGCATTATGAAGTCATTCGACTGGAAATGATGAAAAACAAAAGAAGATAGAGCTCTTTTCCATTTTTTAAATACATGTACTAACCTAGAAAGAAACAAAGGGCAAGAAAACACAATGATTCTGGAGTTAACGATTGTCCGAAGATTCTCACTAAGCTGACATCAACTGTGAAATGTACATACAAGGTATTATCAAGCTTTATTTGTGAATTTGTTTTCTTGCCCTTAATTTCTTTTCTAGGTAATAGCTTCTGGCTTTTTATGCTCTTAAGTTCGAGAAAATTAAATTTTTGCTGAAAAACTTTTCCATTTGCATAAAATTAAGCTATTTTCCTATACCCTTCTTGGGGATTAATTTCTCGTTTTATTAGCAGAAATTGAGTAGAGGTAAATTAAACTTTTGAACAGTTGTTGAAGAAACATCATATTTTATGAGTATTAATTATAAAACTGAGTTAATAATACAGGGTGATTCAGAAAGGTAGGTCAAGAATGAAATACCATGTAGAGTTTGTAGCGGGGAACAATATTTTTCCTATAAACATGGGTCCGGAAATGCATCTTTACAGAAATAATGGAACTTGTACAAGGTAGGAATGGATGTGCGTTACCCGGATGCCAATGCTAGGGTCCATGTAAATTAGGATCTAAACATGTAAATTGTTCGTGTCCTCTCCTTTAAAAGAGAAGAAACGAAACATGTAACTCCGTTGTTGTACAATGGATCGCTTGACTAATGCGGAGCTGCATCTCATCTACGGAAAGGCACAGGGTAATACTACTGAAGCAAAAAGAATTTACCAACAGCGTTTTCCAGATCGTGATCTTCACCAGAATTCGCGAGAATCTCGTCCGCAGACTAAACACCTGCATTGAGGCTCAGGGTCGGCATTTTGAACACCTACTGTAATGTCATTCCTACCTCGTACAAGTTGCATTATCTCTGTAAGGATGCATTTCCGGACCCATGTTTATATGAAAAATTTTGTTCCCCACTACAAACTGTACATGGTATTTCATTCTTGACCTACCTTTCTGAATCACCCTGTATATGACAAGACAGACATAATACTTTTTTCATATGAACAAGTGGTTGATTCACCCTCCCAAGGGTGAAGATACATCTTCTAATGACAAACGTGAAAATACAAAAATGCACCAATCCTGAAACCACTATTAAGGAAAAAGACATTTCAAAGTACCAAATAATATCAGGCATTCAGCAAGAGGCATGCATTGGCCTGTAATGAGTAACAATTGAAGAAGATTTGTAATGCACATTTCACAAGAAATACAGGGTAGAGACACTGAATTATGACCACCTACCTAATAACCAGAATAGCTTCCTTTTGCAGCCAAAACAGCAGCTAGGTGACGGGGCATGGACTTAATGAGTGCTTGGTGGCAGCAGGAATCTGTGTCCATGCGAGCAGCAGAGCATTACGTAACTCATGAAGCCCAGGCTGGGAGGGTCGATTCAGATGTTCCCATAGATTCTCGCAAGGATTAAGATCTGGGGAGTTTGGAGGCCAGGGTAATAATTGGAACTCCTCATGCTCCTCGAACCATGCACAGCAAATTTTGGCCACATGGAATGTGGCATCATCCTGTTGAAAGATGCCATCATTCGCAGGAGATATAGTTCATGTAGGGATGCATCTGGTCAGCAATGATGGATAAATATGCACAGCTATTGACATTACCTTCCAAAGGAAGTGTGGACCCAAACATTACACTGCCTCCTCCAGCTTGTTGCGGGGGAGTTTGATTTCGGATGTCTCCCATCAGATATGCAGGCGCCCATTGATACGATGCAGTAGAAAACATGATTCATCAGAAACTGCATTCTTTTTCCACTGGTCCAATGTTTGTACTGCAATGCAAACGTATGTTGTTTCTTGTGATGCACACTTGTCAACATGGGGATAGAACCAGAGGTCTGCTGCGGAGGCCAAGGCACTTGAATGTCCGTTGCACAGTTGTTCTCTGTGCTTTCTGGTGCATTCCTCGTTCATTTGGGCTATCAATGTATTGACGGTAGTGCGTCAATCACTCTTAACCAGCTGTCTTATCCATTCTTCCATTCATTGTACACCTTCACTATGGCTCTACATGAACAGTTCACGAAAGCTGTGGTTTCCAAAATGTTGCCACCTTTTGCATGGTACAAGATGATCATACCTTTTTTTAGGTCTGTTAGGTCACATGCTTTACCCAAGACGGCGACTACTGTTATACGAACTATTCTTCTGAAACCACCTTCATATGTCTTCCAACAGGCAGATTTATCTTCCCCCAGCACCATGAATGGCACGACCATATTTACATAAACCAATGTGGCGGTCATAATTCAGTGACTTGACCCTGTAGAACCCAAGTCATCAATAATCTGCCAATCCTGCAATGTATCTAAACGATTAAAAGATTTGCTTTAAGAAGTTTCACATTATTTGAAATGTTCAGTGTGAAAAAACAATCTAGCTTGTGTTTATTTGACATTTGCACACAAAGTGAAAAGAAACAACAAGGGAAAAAATGCTATAGCAAATGCTTGTTCTGTTGGTACGGATGCAGAGTCACAATTGACTCAGAGGAAAAAAAAAACACTAAAAGTTCACGGAAATCTAAGTGGTCATATAATCAAGTTTTTATCTATTACACATCAATTTCCAATCAAATAATATATTGGTGTTTTGTTTCGCTTTTTACCTTTATATTTTTGGTGTTATATGTAAATTGATTTTATTTATATTTTTTATTATTTTCAATAGTTTTCTTTTCTACAATATGACTGCCATAGCAGAAGTTGACTATAGGATAGGGGCACTGTTCTGCATTTTTACTTATTTGCCTAGGTCTTGCAAAATTATACTACACAACACTAGTCAACTTTACCCTAATCAACCCGTATAACTGACACTCAACTCTCCACAAAAAAATGCTTTTTTGTTAGAATTGCAGATAAAAGATTTGTACCTGCAATAGTTATGCTAACAATAATTCTATAATTAAATAAAAAATTTGAAAAATTAAATAAACCAACTCAGATAGCAAAGGGTGCTCATGGTTTGGTTACATAAAGTGTTCTTGGTTCATTGTTTGATAAATTAACCAATCAATAAATTAATAAACAAGTCTCAAATAAATCTCGAAAGAAGCATTACATAATTCCAGACTTGATATCCCCCACAGATCCCTCTGTAACACTGTGTAGCACTGTCCAAAACACCCTCTCTCCCCCTTACGCATTGCATAATTTATGGACGGCCCCTAAGGTCTTGAACAATCTTGCAGAACTTAAGTCACTGTCAGTTACATTAACTATTAAACCCTTCAAAACTTGCCATTCTATTCTGTTTATCAAGTGATTTGTTTAGACTAATATAACCATAATTCCTCTAGCATTTTTTCTATTCCTCTTTTACTTCTTCAGTCAAGGATGTTAAATACCCATTTAATCTATTTGAAATTAGCCTACTGAGGTTTTATTTGGTCTTTCAAGTTTATTAGTAAAGGGACAATCACAAATATCCATGCCCTCAGCAAGATTCAAACCCATCTTGAGATTGAGAAGACTTGCGCTTAGCACTCCTGGCCACTTCTTCTGGCGTGAGGTATCAAATTTTAGACACAATAAAAATATAGTACACATATAATTCTTCAAGGCTTGCATTGCAGTTAGATGCCACTCCTCGGGGGGAGGTACAAATTGCCCTCTTTTTCCATTTCATGACTATATTTTGGTTTTGCCCTGGCCCTGGTTAACACATAGCTACTATTTAAGCAAATACAACTATATTTTGGTAACTCACCAACATAGGTCCATTTTGGAAGTAGGCACCTGGATCAGCACAATTCAGAGTAATTGAGGTAGACAATATTGGAAACATGGGCAATATTTGATGCCATCACCTTATGACATCAATGATTCTTCAACCTATTCAGACTGTTAAAGGAATAAAAAAAATATTATTTCAATACATTAAATAAAGATGAAAGAATTATAAAATAAATAATAAAGGAAACATATTGGCTTAAAAGAGATGTGAAATCCATATTCCTGGCCGAAATCCATCTAAGTTGCAAGTGAACATCGAAGCTAGTACCATAGATATTATAGAAGGTGACTCACAGTGAGTGTAAAAAATATAAAGGTTGTATTTGAACCGACTAAAACAACTGATATCAATTTCATCAACAGATAAGCATCCTGTATGCTGCTTAATATAGTGCTACCTCACAACAGAACACCAATTACACTGACAGTTTATCTTATAAATATAGGTTAATCTTTTCTTTGGAGGTCTCCATTTTTCATATGGAATATACTGCAAAAAAGAAAAGAAAAAAAATTAAAATCTTTAAAATACAGTATGGAATTTTAATACAGGCTGCTTCACAAGGTGTGTAAAAATTCAGCATTTTGTTGGGGAGGTCAAATTGAGCAAAAATGTCATATGAACATAGGCCATATTCCAATTATTCACGAATATTAAGCCATATTCACATATATGCGAGAAAGATCTGTTTACGCGAAAAAAAGTCTCGCTGCCACCATGAGAAAAGTTCTGGTACTTTCTCCCCCTTCTGGTGTGTTGCTGCGAGAGACGCTCAATTCAGCGAGAACCGCATGTCCTGTGCACATAACTCATTTTTCTAGCTCAATGGCACGAGAGATTACGCGACGAAGAAAAAGGAGGCTGCTGCTGCACTTGAAAATGCTTCTGATGCTGAAAAAGCTTCAAAGGAAGCCCGTCAAACGAAGCCAGTTTTTTAAGTTTAAATTTTGTGCCAAAATGTCGAAAGAAATCTTAAATGAATAAAATAAAATTGTCCTTCCATAACGTATTTTTATATTAAATGCGTAATAAATGATAACCGGGTATACAGGTTAAATAAATAATAGTTGATTATTAATTAATTCAGAAATAATATTAACAATTTGTACTTAGATTTGTTGAATGTTTGTGATTAATATTATTATTATTATTATTATTATTATTGAATAATAAACACAATAAACAATTTGAATGTAACGTAAGCTCTGGATGTAAGAAGCTTCATGAAAAGAGTTTCCTTTATATATCAAATGTTATAACTTTGTTTTAAAAATTGTATATATATGTAAACCCGGACTTACAAGCCCAGAAAAGGCTTCGGATCTTGGGGTTCGAATTTGGCCTTTTGAAAATTATTATATGAAAGAAATGAAAATTTTATCTTTTTGAAGTTAATAATGGTTAATAAAAATTTTAAAAAAAATGGTATTATTTATGAAAAATTATAATTTTTAACAACAGAAACACAGATGCCGGCATGGCAATACTGAAATATCTCTGTTAATAGTTCAGGGTTTTTATGACTACTGCATTTGCGTCTGCTTTGGGTTTTTGCTGGAATCCCTACTGTTAAAGAATGATGAACTATGGGGGAGAAGGGGGAAGGGAGACTGGGACCTAGAGGGTATTAATAGTGTTAATTAGGTGTTGCCCCATATTAGTCATTAAAAAATAAAACATCATACAGACTTGCTGCCAAAGTTCTTTTTCTCTTGGTCACATCACAAATAAACAACCAGTTTACTCAGTAGAAGTCCTTCTCTTTTAGAATCATTTCATGCACATTTCCCTCCTGGTGTTCCTGTTTTCGGATATCTACCACGACGTTCCCAAGGGGCATAATAAATTTTTCTTCCAGTTCTCCTGCTTTTCTACAAGCGCCATTTAATATCTATAAAACAAAAAAAGCAGAATTCTGAAACAAATCATTTGGTGACATATTCATTTTGTCTGTACCGGATCTTGCTTGTTATGAGCTGCAAGAAGTTTAAATATAAGCCTTTTCTTGGGACTTCTCATGTCCTTTTGGATTGGGCTGCCTTCCGTATTCTACGGAAGGGTTTATTCTGTGGGTTTAACTCCAATGTGGTTCTCTAGTTTTGTTGGACTCAAGACATTTGTCAGGTCTATTTTCTTAGCCAGAACATGTTTTTTTTCTACCTACATTTCACTTGGGTTTTCTTTGGATTCCGAATACTTATCGGGCCTCTCGTCGCATACAATATTTAGTCATGATCACTTTTTGACACCTTAGTCATATGATCTCGTGTGTCCCTTTTTTTCAGGAGGAACATAGTAACCTGTTGTGTTTACTTATAATATTTTCACTATTTCATGTCAATCACGATCAATTTTACTCTCTATATCGAGGCTTCATCATCAAACCCTTGCATTCGGACTAGAATCATTCCATTACACCCATTTCAGAGGAGCCCATTCCTGTGTTTTTCCTCACATAACTTTGTGCCAAAAAAAAAAACCAACTAAAAACTTCCATGTGTCGTCATCAACGTCTACCACGATCCCAGCACAAGCTTTCTTCTTGCCGCCAACAATACTCAATAAGTAATGAATGCAGCAAATAAGTCTATTAAGAAAAAATTAATTTACCAGTCGAATACTTCTTTGACGATAAAGAAAAAGATCCTGCAACGAAATATTTCTTTCCATTCCTCAGCTCCAAAATCTGCGGTATCTTTCTCTCAGCATGCAGCAGGCAAAGTTCCTTCAAAGAAATAATAGCTGTACACACATAATAATACTGGCTCTCACTATTTTTAGATTGCACACAAATACACTTAAAACACGTATAGAGTATCATCTGATGGGTAGATCAATTCCGTTCTGGATTCCAACTTATTTTTACAACCGCGTTGCAAAAGTTTAGAAGCCTCTTAACAAAACGAACAAGATGCTACACAGCATGTTATTTGTACAAAAGTTTAAAAGAGTATTCAAAACTAAAAAAAACAGTACATGATAATGGGGCATTTCTCTTTAAAAGGATGACAAAGATTTAATTTTTTTGGCAAAGGAATTTAAATAAAAAAATTTTGAACTGACTCCCTCCCATTTCAAAACCATAGAAACACGCATTTGGTATTTTAGATGTTTAGAAACACGTTCATAAAACAAAGAAACAATTTTTAATGAAAACACCAAAAGAAAGCAATCTTATTTTAATTTCGAACAAAAAGTGTCAATATTTAGTGGAATGCCCTTTGACTCGAATCACTGCCATACATCTGGCTGGGATGCTCTTTACTAATGATTCACAAAAAGGATGCTAGAATTTTTGTCCAACAATACCTTATAGCCACCTTCAGTTCTTCAATACTGATGGGCCTTTTCTTTGTGAGCTGCTATTTCATGAAAATCCATACATTTTCTATTGGATTTAGATCTTGTGAATTGCCTGGCCAGTTCTCCATGACCTGTCAGGCTTTTTGGCAGCTGGCATTATCTTGCTGAAACACATAAGCAGTTTCTTCATCTTCCAAACATTTCAATGTTGGAATGAGAAAGGTTTCCAAAACTTGTTCGTATATATCTGCATTCACAGTTCCTTTGATGATAGACATATCTCCCACTCCAGCTGTTGTGCAGCATCCCCATATCATGATCTACTGCAGAAATTTCACTGTTGATTTCACACAGTCCAGGTGGTATTCTTCTTCTTTGCTTTTATACACACGACACTCTTGGTTACCAACACGGAGACAGAATCCACTTTCATCACTCCATATGACATTCTTCTAGACATTATAGGTCCAATCTTTATGTTGCCTCACCCACTTCACTTGTGCTTTGTGTTGTTCCCGGCTTATCCACGGTTTCTTTGGGACACATGAACGATAGCCCATTTCAGTCAATCATCACCATGTAGTTGTTTTTGAGATGTTGTACCCGAGGTGTTTAGATCAGTGGGCACTTACGACAGATGATCAGGCAAATCTGTGTCGTCTCATAATAATGGTTTTCAACTTCTGGAGTTCACATTTTCTGGCTTTGGAAGGGCTCCCAGTTCGACGATTTGCATCTTCTTCCCGTACACGTTTTAGACACTTCGAAACAGCTGACTTTGATCTTAACAGTTGTTTTGCAATGTCAGACAGTGTCTTCCCCAAGTCTTGAAGTACGACAATATTCTTTTTCTCTTCTCTTGTCAATTCTCATGCTTTATCCATTATGAGTTATTGACTGCAGTGCGAGTCCAGTTTTATATTCATAATATGCAAATTAATTGACATTTCTAAACTTCTGAAGCGCCAAGCAGGTGTTTCCATACTTTTGAAACGGGAGGAGATCAGTACAAAATTTTTTTATTTAAATTCCTTTGCCAAAAAAAATTAAAACTTTGTCATCCTATTAAAGAAAAAAAAAATCATATTATTATTTTTTTTTTCTAATGCTCTTAAACTTTTGTACAAAGTTTTTACCGTGCAGCATGTTTGTTTTGTTAAGAGGTTTCTAAACTTTTGCAACAGGAATGTACATTTCTCTTGATCATTTATATCTTTTGCTTATTTATTATGTCACAATACACAAAAAAATTGAAGTCTCCTTTAGGAGTTTTCTGCATTAAAACATCAAAAACATACGTGTAGTTCTTTTTCGGCATTACACCACCTACATTGCTTTGGCCCCTACCGTATCAGCAGTTTAAAAACTTAAAACATTTTTGCCAGATTAATCTAGTAAAGGGCATGTGAATACATTTTTTCTGCTTTCTGAAATATTATTCTTCAAGAGTTGGATCTAGTGAGAGCAATTGGGGCACTTTGATAATGTTTTGGTGGAGAAATGGAAATTCTTTAGTGAAGGATAAAAGAGTTCTTCTTTTCTTTCCCTTCATATTTTAGTAGAACTGGCTGTTTTACCCTTCTGAATGCATGCAATATATAAAATCATATAAATCTGCTAAAATTATTTAAATACTTTTAGTTTTCAAATCAACCTGGGTGGTCCTGTTATTCACAACTCCTAATTAACCTAGCACTAGTTAATAAAATTATTTACTCGATTTTATATTGCACATGGCAGCATTATGAACTTCAAACACAAACATTCTTGATGAAAACAGGAAAGAAAACCCATAGCTTGGATTTGAACCAGGAACCTTTATTTACTCTGTAATGAATGTTACACCAGTAGGAAAGATAGCCCTAAGGACATGTAGATAGCATACTAGGCTTCACACAATTGAGATTTAGCAGTGAACTAGAACTGATATTTAGGAGTGTACGATATTTGCCCCAAGGACATTTTTCCCACCAGATAATAGCCCCCAAGGGCATTTGCCCCATCGGATAATAGCCCCATAGCGTTAACGGGAAAGTGAACATTTGCTCCAAACTATTCATACTATAACTTCAGTTATCCTTCATTTTCAAAAAAAAATTAATAACTCTATAAAAGTATTGCAAAAAATTGATCACATACAAGAAATTAAATTTTTATTAAATAAAAATTAAATAAGAATACATATACTGTATGATATAGCATTGATCACTGCCCTTACTTTGTGTTGATTATGGTCATGAGCGTGCTCTGTCACATCAAGCAAACGTGTAATTTCCAAATCTGTATATGCAATACCTCTACAATTCAATCCCCCTTCTCTGAGAACACTCCCAACATATTTTGGCTTTAATGGAGCTTATCTTCGTATAAGAGGGTTATTTGTAAAGTAAGGTCCGTTTTGCAATAAAAACAAAACTACTATATATATTTTCAAAATTACCAGATTCTATGTATCTTCAAATATTTTTCCACATAATTTCCAAGTTTATTTAAGCACTTGTCATAGCACTCAATGTACTTCCGCATGATCACTTCATAGACGCTGCCGTCGGTGAAGAAAGTCATGCAGTTTTCACTTGTTTATCGTCGCTGAAATGCAGGCTGCCGATGATCTACTTTATATCCTGGAACAGGTGGTAGCCACCGGATGTGAGGCCCGAACTGTAAGGCGGGTGGTCAAATTGTTCTCAAACAAAAGATCTGATTTGTTAGGAACAATTTGACCACCCGCTTTACAGTCTGGACCTCACGTCCAGTGGCTATCACCTGTTCCAGGAGCTAAAGGAGATCACTGGCAGCCTGCATTTCAGCAATAACCCTTGTATAATATCAATGTGCAGACCGTAACGACTGACTTCGAAGATGGGGTTCTGAGAGCTGTTCTTGAAGTGTTATGGTGCAATGTGAAGAGCCAAGGATGCGTCTACCATCTTACACAGTATACTTGGCATAAAATCCAGGAATTGGGTCTGACCAAGACCTCCTAGAAAAAAAGCCTTCCAACTGAAATGTCATATACGGTTACATCATCATAATTCAATCATTGTTAATTGTATTTCTACCAATAATAATTCCTAAATTTGGTCAACACCACCTAAAACACAAAGCCTGCTGATTGCTTCATCAAACAAGGACAGACAATCCAATCTTCATTGTATACAACAAGCGAAAAAACACTTGTTGTAATTGGATTGTCAGCCCTCGCTTGATGACGCAGTGGTGGTGTTGATTTGGTCGACTTGTGATGATGTAACAACGTATGACATTTCCTTGATGCCGTTGGTAGTGGAATGAGATACTTGCAAATTATCTTTCCACGCGTGCCAACCATGGGCTGAAATATTCTGCCAATTACACTACGATTAATAAATAATGTCTGTGATATTTTAGAAGTGTTTAATTGTCTGTTAAAAATAAAAGTGTTTAAAAAATAAAACTTTTTACCTTGATACTTTTTTCCTATCAAAAATTGCGACTTTTCTACCGAAACTTTTTTTCTTGAAACATTTTTACCAATCACCTGTCTGGACCCTGATATTTAGATATTAGCAATGTATTCTGTAAGGTAAGATTTCTATCTTTTGAAAACCTTGATTTAAGGATAAAGGGCAATGATTTTTTTATACAAGTGAGGTCATTTTTACCTCCTTAGCAAAGCTTCCTGAACATAAAATGAAAGAAATGTCTCAAAGGATATATCCAGTGCATAAAGGACAGCAATGTGGACAATCATCATTGTTGCAGTATCTCTTTCCTCTTCTTTTAAACAAAGGACTGTTCTTGTATCAGAATTCATTTGCTGGTTAATATTTCATCCTAATGTCCTACATAAGCCTGTATTGAAAATTTAAAAGAAGAGAAATCAGATCAAGATTTGTACTGTGTCAAGGCAATGTATTGTTCCTTGCAATTTCTTTAAAAATAAAATAAAGATGAAATTTTATTTTTGTATTATTATGTTCATGACCTTCAATGTTTAATTGTTAAGCTATTAAAAATAGGAATAAATGAAACAAGTGAATCTTGAGGTTTATTATTATCCTGTCATTAAAGCATTTCTAAGTAGACTGAAAATAAAAATTGTTTCTCTTACACTAAATGCTTGTCTTAAATTCTCTGTTCTATTTTATAAACATCAAAATCAATTTAATTATTAAAATGTTAATTTCAAACATAATTAACTTCTTTCAGTAAATGCAGAATCTATGGCGACATTACTGCCAATAAGCTCAAATCCATTTAAAAACCTGTTAAATCCATCACACATATTCCAACAAAATTATTTATTTATTTATTTATTTATTTATTTATTTATTTATTTATTTATT
>JAHWFO010093614.1:726705-765241 GCA_023313115.1 Rhysida immarginata
ATTTATTTATTTATTTATTTATTTATTTATTTATTTATTTATTTATTCTAGGGCTACATTTATAAATCTGGGCCCCAAACTCTATTCTAGCTAAATATTAAGTGAATTATCAACAAAGTATACTCTACTTACCTTGAAAGGAACCATTTAGTGCTAAAGAGGTTTTTTTAATGGAAAATATGTCAGGAAAATGAATTTACAAAAGCAAGCAGGCTCACAAAATTCAATAATAAAAATTCGCCTCCACTTGAATTTAAAAATTAAAAAAAAAAACAAAAAATTAAATTTTTTTTTTGAAAATTAAACAGAATTATATTAACCTGAATTAACATGGGAGATCTCTAAAATTATTTTAAATACCACTCCAATTCCAACAATTTACAATTTAAATTCATTATTAATGTACGAATCAAAACTATTTTAAGCCAAAAACTACTTTTAATTTTTAATTACAAATCAAACTTTATTAATGAATTTAAATTGCAAATTGTTGGAATTGGGATGGAATTGTACTGAAATCAATTTTAGGTGTTTAATTTTTAATAAATGTGTTTTTCAGTTATGGTGAATTTTAATCATTGAATTTAACAGTTTTCAAATTTGTGTAAGATGATTTATGCCCTACCTCAGCACATGTGTAAGATAACTTATGCTTTACAGGAGAGTTGAAATTTGAAATTCTTCTGTTCCCTGAAAACTAAATATAAAAACACTTCTTTACACTCTGAATAATCAAATATGAAACTGTACATACAGATTTCAGATGTGGGTCACTTCCAAATATTTCCTACTTTTTTCAGAGATAAGAAAGATTCAGATTTTATTTTCAGTGAGTGGTATATTCTCGTCCTGAAAAACAAATCAACGATATGGATATAATCTTTAACTCTTGCATCTGCGCAGCTGCTAGGGAAGGAGATTCTCTGTTCACTGAAGAGCCTTGTTTGTTGTTAACACTGGTCAACAAACAGGCCGTAGTCCGTACCCAGAGGGGGTGCACTAGATAATACAAGTATTATCGAGTAAGCACTAGTATTATCGAGTGCTTTAGTGCTGAGGGGCCTGCAGCCCCCCCCCCCTGAAATTGGCCACCATCACTGCGTTTACATGCACACTTTCGATCCGGATCGAAAGACAAGTTTCAAGTCAATCCTGCAAAAAGTGGCATGTAAACAGGCTTCAAAACCCCGATCCGGATCGAGTTCAATCCCGTCGAAAGAGGTGGTTTGAAACCAGGGAAGCACCCTCAGGAAAGAGGTCAACCCAATAATAATATCCGGATCGAGTTTAAATTTGCTGTTTGGTTGAAAGAAAAAATATAGAAAATTTTAGCTAAAATAAGTTCTTGGTTGATTTATACCTCAACACAATAAATATCTATAAATAAATAAATGAATAAATTTTAAAACACATTGCATGTTTAAATTTTTTTTTGTAAACTTTTTTATCAAAATGTCATTTTTCCTAATTAAAAATTTTCAAATTGTCAATCAAATTGGAGTTTTATATATATATTTTTTTTTATCAAAATTTAATTTAATATTTTTTTTATCAAATTATAATTATCAAATTAAATATTATATTTATATCAAAAATTTCAATTTAACAATTTCTATTTTATTAAATTATAATTTTATAATTTTTATTATTTAATACAATTAAATAAACAATTAAATTGAAGTTTTTGATATAAATCTAAAAATTAATTTGATAAAATCTATTAAAATTATGTTTTGATAAGAATGTATAAAATTATATTTTGATAAAAATAAGTATAAAAAACTTAAACATGCAAATGCATTTTAAAAGTTATTAAGGATTATTATATTGAGGTAAATAAATCAAAAACTTGACATATAAATAACATTATAGTTAACATTATAAATAACCTCAACCTTATTATTTATATATAGAAAATTTTAATTGAAAACAAAATTTAAAGTAAAAATCAATAATTACAAAATGTATTAATTGTCAATTAAATTTCTAGGCGATAATAATGAGAAAATTTTTAAAAATTGAATTTCAGCCGTATTTTAGAGGAAGCGTAATTCAAGTGATAAGGTCGACTGAGCCAACAATGGCGGATTTTGTAGCAGATGACAAAGTCGGTCGTACTTTCCTAATCTAGAGCTTTACCCACAGGGCATCTTATTGGACTCGATCCGGATCGAGTTAGATGCATGTAAACGCGAGGCAATTTTGGATTAACTCAAGTCGATCCGGATCGAAACGTGCATGTAAACGTAGTGCATGTGTCAACTAAGGGAGCGTGCACACTGGCAACTAAAAAGTCAGGCAATGAAATAGTTGCTCGAGGAAAAAAGTTGTTCACGCTAAATTCGCGCGCACACTGTCTTCTAAATAGTTGCTGGTGATTCACAAAATACGCTCAAATCCTTTTCATTTCAAGATGGATTTCGAACAAAATCTTATTGACAAAATGAGATAGGTAAATAAGATAAAATAAATACACAAACTAAATCTGGAAAAAATTAATATAATAAAATTGAAGTATAATAAATAAAATAAATCAAAATAGAATAAAGTAAATAAACTAAAATAATTAAAATAAAATAAAATATATAATAAAAATTAAAAAAGATAAAACAAAAATAAAATAAAAAAAGATAAATTAAATAAATATAAAAATAAGAATAAAATTAAAGTATTTTAAAAATAAAATAAAATTATATAGATAAAATAAACAGTCAATCCTAATAAAATAAATAAATTAATAAATAAAATAAAAAAATTAAAATAAAAAAAGTTGTAATAAAAATATAAAATAAAAATGTATAAAGGCTAAATAAATAAAATAAAAATAAAATATATTTTAAGAAACTTCTATTAATTCTAAATTAATCACATAATTATGCTAAACATAGCCTATAATAATTTATTAAATACCTCATTAATATCAACCTTTTAAAATAATCAAACTAAGAATAATATTTATTTAAACAGCTTATTTTTTTCTTTTTTTTTCGGCAATGGCTAGCTTATTCCAATCCTGAACAAATTGTTCACTTATTTCTGTCCGTAATTTTTCTGTTATTTTTATCTGAATATTTATTTAACTTAAATTATAAAGAGCAGGTCGTTTTTCGATTTCACTAATAAATAGCTCTATATTAATTGACATTTTTATGAGAGATTTTTTAAAAAAAGATGTTTACAGCAAAATCAGTCTGAAAAAAATTCCCAGATAAAATATCACCGCAGAACTTGTAGTATAAATAGGGAGTTTTAACAAGTGGGGGTGATACTTTTTTAGCTCAGAGCAACAAAATCATCACCAGTGTGCGCGTCCCTTCTATATCCTATTGATTCTATTCAAGTGAGCAACAATTGAGTTGCCTTGAAAATGGGTCTGGTTGCATCTTTTTAGTTGCTGCAATTTTTAAGTTGACAGTGTGCGCGCTCCTACAGAATTCCATGTAATCCATTTTGGGCAACTATTTAGTTGACAAAAAAAGTTGCCAGTGTGCGCGAGCCCTAAGTCTGTTACATGGGACCTCCCCACAAGCAGGATTGCCCCCCCCCCCCCCAGCACCCTCCCACAAAAAAATTCTAGGTGGAGGGGGGGGCTGTCGACAAATTTTTTACAAAAGTCATGTTACCAAAATAAATTGAGTCATTTTTTATCAATTTTTATGAGCTGAACACGAATATGACTGTCAAAATGCAAAATTGGCTCTAGTTATTTTGTAATCTGCAAAAACAATTGTTACATAATGAAATGCATGCACTGGTCAACAATATTTTTGCTACTGGGAAAATATCAGTGTTCTAGATTAATTTGAGTGTGCTGATTTCAAATCTGAACTCCAAATTTCCCTCCATTTGTCAAAGTTGCAGATCTACTGGATAAATACACACGTTGAAATGTAGAAAATTAACTATATGAAATATCTTCAAAACGAGAAAGCCAATAAAATTTTTTAATGGTTATATTCGTATTTAGCACACCAAAATACCCAGAAAAAAAACTTTTTTAAATCAGTAACAATTTCAGCGTTGACCAGTGTAATCAGTTCAGCTTTAACGGCCGTTTTGCATATTATTCTGTCAAACATGCTCATAAAAAAGATGAGGAATTCGTTTGATGGCGAATGTAATTTAGCTCTTTGCCTGTGGCTTCGTATTATTTCCGGAACAAATATATTTGTGAAATCTAAATAAACTTTCAGTATAATTTCCTCAGTTGCATCCAATGGCCGTACAAAAATGCCCTTTTGATTTGGGACCCATTTGTTACATGAAGAAAAAATTTTTGAAAGAAAAAATCAAAGAATAACAAACCCGAGGCTAATCTTAGTGCAAGATTTTAATATAAAGTATTTCAAACACCATTCACAAAAGAGGAAAAACCACAGCACAAACGAATTGCGAATGAACGAAGGCAATTCTTTAATTTTTACTACATACTAATGCTTATTAAAAGATAAATAACATCAAAAGATCTTTGGGTCTTGTAACTTCGAACGAATTATAATGCGAAGCCTTGCGAAATTAGTCAGCTTGCAGAGAATGTAATATAATAATTATAATGCGAAGCTGATTAATTTCGTTTTCATTGCTAAAAAAAAATCACAAGCTTTATCAAAGCCTTATCAAAGTGGCAGGAATGGGAAAAAAATAACACTTGTGTTCAAAATGTGTATACAAGTTGTTATTTTTCATCTTCTTGTTACTTTGATAAAACCGGGAATAAAAGCAAAGCCTAAAAGTGGCTTTTATTCTTACGATGTAACGCAAAGCCTCTAAAAATGATATTTATATGATGTCAGCTTAAAAATTCTCCGTCAGTCAGTAAAATCACAATCAGAAATTTTAATTTACGGTCAATATGCACTCAACTTACTGTATAAAATAAGTTTTAATGACTTTTTTTTTTAATAAAAGTACATAACCTTGCTTAAAAATAATACTTTTTATTAAAAACCGCTGCTTAATAATATATTTTTATTAAGTAGCGGAAGAATTGAGCTACTTATTGTTTTCACAATGTCCCTCTGTCTGTCTGTCCGTCCGTCCCCTTCATAATTTCCGCATTTTTGAGGTAGTAGGTTGAAATTCGGAATGTAGCTTAATATTGGCATGTGCACCTTCATTATGAAGTTCGGTATGCAGATTTCTCTAAACAAGATCAACATTACTGTAAAATTTGGGCCAAATTGTCCCAATAGGGTCGGAGCTGTGGGGTGGCAGTCACTTGGTCTTTAGAACTATGGCAACATATGGTGCGTGATATATCATTCGATCGGAAATGATGAGAAACGAAAGAAGATAGAGTTCTTTTTCATTTTCTAAATATTGCGTTCGAGAAAATCAATTTTTCGATTTAAAAAATTAGAGAGAGGGATTAAAAAGTGAGATGACAGAGTAAAAATAGATGATCTCTAAGCTTCCGTTACTTTCCTTCCTAGGATTAAGTTCTTGTTATTATTCACTTTGAAATCTCGAAATATTTTTAACACTGAAAATTTTTTATTGGCATTATCACAACCACCAGGACGTCGCTATACAAACTCACTATCATGGAATACCGTTTTATTAGGCTCTGTCACTACTATGGAATCCCTTGAATATCCCTTCTGTGTTTCTTATTCTGTGCTCTTTCGGTAACCTCTGTAGCGCTATGTGCCATCGACTCATGTGCCATTACAATGATCATTTATATTAGCTTTGCTGATAATCCTGGCATCGCGTTACAGCAAAAACGCGTATAATGAGGTCGCGTATAACAAGGGGTACTATATAGAAAAAAATAAAAAAAAATGATAGATCTAAAATAATCTGATGTTGTTTCCCTTTCCAAAGTAAAATTGAGGTTTTGAAAATTATTAAAGTCCAGTTCAATTATTTCTGCCTCTAAATCTTTCACTATGTAAATTAGAATTCCATCAACGTATATAGAAATTTTTCTAATAATTTAGTGACGAGCGGTTTCTCTTTTTTAAAGGTAGATTCTGTGGTTGGGATGTTCGGTTCGGTCGTTCTGTTTGCCGTACCTTCAATAATACAATTCACATCAAATTTATTAAAACTGTAAAATATTGTATTTATTTTCGAAATAAGAAATCCACTATGTTATTTATTAATCATTTATTAATCATAGTGTAAAAACATTGTGGGTATAATGTATTCAACGAACTTTATGACTTTTGTATTTCTTATTTTTAATGAAAAAAAATGCATTTTTGCGAATGCTATTATTAATTAAGCACAACTCAAAGAGAAATTAATAATATACTGAAAATATACTTCAAACAAATCGTGAATACAAAGAGACAAGGGAAGGAAAAATTCCGCTACCTGGACTCGAACCAGGGGCCTTGCCTATCTCTGGCAAAGCTTTAACCGCTTCATCTATTCTTGGTATAAATATTTCCTTCCCATTTGCTGAAATTCCATCAGTAAGTCGGAAAAAATTGTTCAGGGTACCTTTTATCTTCTATTGTCCCGACAGCAAAGGAAAACCTATTTCCTTGCAAAAGGCCACTTAAAAAGTGCCGTCCGGGACGGAAGGCTCTCCCCCCTAGCTACTGTCTATGATTAATCCTTGGATTTGTTTAGTTCTGTTAAACATAAACAAAGCTCTTGGGATTCCAATTAAAATGATATGTTTACACGTTCATTTGTTTATAGTCGATCTCAATAGCGTAGCTCGAGGAGGGATGATACTTTTGATCTATCGCATTGGCAAAAAATCTTTTCTTATCGGAACATAGAATGCAAATTGACAATTTTATTTTTTTCAAAAACACCGGTTACTGTTGAAAAAATTAGTCGATGCTAATTGTAATGAATAGGGCTTGCAGTGCATTGTTTTAAGCGCTTAAATGTGTTTACTTAACAACAGCATTGGAATAAATATATTTTTTTCTTCAAAAAGAGAAAAAAACAACCCACAAATACGTTTTACGCATGCTCTCCGACCAGTTATCTTTAAATAATTCTGTTCTGTCTGTGGAAAGACCGAAGATTCAAAATCCATAAGGATGCACATAAAACCAGTATACTCTTAGTGGAGTTCGAACCCGCGACCCAGTGCGCAAATGGAAGCCTGTACTTTTAAATAATCACTCTCGAAAGTAATAATATGTTCAGTTTTGTTTAACAGTTTGGTACTTTCATATATTATGGAAAGAGAGAAGGGTAAATCGAGATACCTCTTCCCCAGGCAATCCAACTTCTGAGTAAGCTTCTGGTTGATGTTTACTAATTTCTATGGTGCAATGACAGGAATCTTTGAGTACTTTTGTGCATATGTTAACATCTCGTGAGATTAAACTGCAATTGTCTTTAACCTATAAAACAGGTGGACAAGAACAGCACCCTCTAAACTACTGATGTCCGGTCCAAAAATAAAAATTTGGAGAAAACTCCTTAGCGTTTTGTTTATTTACAAGGGTGTTGACAAGAGTGTGCTTTTTTTTTAAAAAATATTTGAGTTTATTCGTCACTTTCTGGGTCTGCTTTTTTTGAGTTCCGTAATTTTTTGTTACACCCTGTTTATCGGTACAAGAATCGGCCGTCTCTTTCATAAACAATCGAAATTTAAATAAATTATTACTTAAAGAGGCAACAGAATATTTGTTACGGTAGTAATTGATCGTAAGCAAGAACTATCTTTGGATACACTATCCTAGTGTCTCTTTTTTATGGAATTTATTAGATTTTTTGTAGTGGCTATATCAGCAGTGGACAATTTTTTTAATTAAAGATTTTTAATATAAAGTGCACTATTTTCCCAAAAATAATTTCAAATTATGCTATTTATGGCTGCTCTTGCGTATATTTTTAAATAATTTCGCGAGCCGCATTTTTATCGTATTAGGCTGAATGGTAAATGCTTTACAAAAATTTCCCCCGGTTAAGATTCCTGTAAATAAAACAGCAGCTTACGTAGATAATTCACTGGCATTGCAAATTATCCTTGAGACTTCGTTAAAAATGTTTTCATTTAATATAATTTTATGATTTTCTCTTTGCATTATTTCACTGGCGGAAGAGGTCTATCAGAATCGAGTAAGATAGTTTAGTTGCCTAAACATCAGAAGATGAGAGCGGAAGGAGATCAATTCTGACCAATTATTGCTAGATTAACTAGTCACGTGATGGTCATAAGTTTGAGCGGCAAAGAAACTGTTACAGTTTGGATACATAGCAGGATGCTTCATCTCTCCAAGCTCCCATCAGCGCCTTGTATTAAAAAGGTAACTTTAATTTTCTAGATTATTTAATTACTTTAATTATGCGTAGATATCATTATTAAAGAATAATTGATACGATTATTGGGAGTAGACATTTAATTTCTATCGATTTTTATGGCAAACAATTCCCAATAGCACTTGATGCTGTAGATAACCCGAGAGCATTTTTATTTATAACATTGCTGAAGCTTGATAAGCAGTAATGATCAATTTTAGCTAGTTATATACATATATTTCGTTTTGGAATTAATTTATTTTAAAATAAGGAGAATCTCCTAAACCAGAAAAGCGAACGATCGGCGTTCAATTTGGTAGAAACTGATACTGGAGTCACGCATAAATTTTGTAGCTATATTTATCGCGCTTAAATTGAATTTTATTCCAATCATTTTTCCTGCTATTCCTGTTTCATCAGATGCTACTTTATTATACGCAAACATTTGCCTGTAATGTTCCGTAAGCGTATCTTAAGTTTCAGAATCTGATTAAATTTGTAATGGGTATGAGATGCTTATTTGGTATATATATTTTTCTAACAGTTAAATAACTAAGAAATTCATTCGAAAGATGTGCTAAATGCTTTTCAAATCACTTTTCCCGACTGAGCAGCTATACTGAAACATTAGATTTAGCATTGTTTTAAATGGTTAGAAAAGAGCATTCGGCGCCCAAATTTTAGGAAGTTGGCGCCAACTGAAAGAGATCATTCCTGCCAATCAGAGGCCGCCACGTGACTAATTAGCTTTGGAAGAAAACAGTCAGTTGCAATTTGTTTACAAGTTCACTCCATGTAGGCTGTCATCAGCGCTGAGGAAGATAACTCAGGTTTAACTTTATTGAACCAATTAATTAATTTAATTGTGCATAGATAACAAGATTAATGTAAATTTGTACGATTAATGGGAAAAATCACTTAATTTTTATTACGTAATTTTTAAAAATTAGCATTCTACCAATTATTGCCAGCCTAGGTAAAGGCAATTCTAGAGCACTTTTGTTTAAACTTTTAATTATTTCGAATTTGACAACTAAATAATAACTAATCTAATTAATCATATACATAAAATTTAATACTTACAAACAATTTCTTTTACAGTTTTTACAAATTGGTTTCATACAATTTTAAATGAATTTCATACATTTTTAAATAGATTCAATACGATTTTAAATGAATTTAATACGATTTTAAATGAATTTAATACATTTTCAAATGAATTTAATACACTTTCAAATAGATTTAATACGATTTTAAATGAATTTAATACAATTTTAAATGAATTTAATACGATTTTAAATGAATATAATATGTGTTAATAAAGTTTAATTACTAAATACTCTAAAATTAAATTTTTAAAATTTATTACTAAAACTATTTTTAAATTTTATAAATTTATATTACTGTCCACCTAGCGAAAATTTTTATGACTATTTTACCTGTACTATTGTAAAAATGCTTCACCTAACGACAAACATTTCCAAAGCAGACGATTGTAACATTAGTTATATTTCTCGTTTTTAAATCGGATGAAACATGAAAATATGAATGCACAGGAAATATTAGTACATTTAAGCAACGGCGGGTTTATTTCCGATTCCAATTCGACTGGAGAACCTTGCGAAAATGAATTACATTTACTAAATCAAGGTTTCAATAAAAACGTTTTTTTTTTGTTTTATTTTTTATTTTTTTTTAAAATAATACTTTTTATATTTAGAAATTAAATACCATTTACACGAAATTAAAACATGGATTGTATTTATTTAAATCGTATTAAATTAAATGTCTTAAATCTATTTGAAAGCGTATTAAATTCATTTAAAATTGTATTAAATCTATTTAGAAATTTATAAAATTCATGTAAAACTGTATGAAACCAATTTGTAAAAACTGTAAAAAAATTACTTTTAGAGTATTTAGTAATTAAGCTTTATTTACACACATTATATTTATTTAAAATCGTATTAAATTCATTTAAAATTGTATTAAATTCATTTAAAAATGTATTAAATCTATTTGAAAGAGTATTAAATTCATTTGAAATCGTATTAAATTCATTTAAAAACGTATTAAATTCATTTAAAATCGTATTAAATTCATTTAAAAACGTATTAAATTCATTTAAAAACGTATTAAATTCATTTAAAATCGTATTAAATCTATTTAAAAATGTATGAAATTCATTTAAAATTGTATGAAACCAATTTGTAAAAACTGTAAAATTAGTAAAAGTTATCTGAATTCAGAAATCCGGAAACGATCAGTTCGGAAACGACTGATCTCGTGAGTTCAATAGAACTGAATGCATCATAACACGAATTGTTATTTATCGATTCAGAAAGTTTTAATAAGCGTTTAATATTTGATTTTTTCTCTTTTATTTAGTAATTTAACTCTTTATTTCATTATTTCTCCTTGTTGTATATAAAAAACGCATATTTTCACGCCGAATAATAATGCGCAAACATTGATCGCATTTCGCTCGCTCCCAATCGTTTGTTTAAATTAAGGAAATATGTACATGAATTCATTTGTTTATTTTTTTTGAGTTAAGATATAATAAGTAATAAAAATAACGAAAAAATTATCTATTTTACAACAAAATGCTTTTTTTTATGGGTAATCATAAGCGAGCGCAATATTCCGATCGGTCTCCATTAGATTTGTGATGGATCGCTCTTTATATGCAATCCCAAATACACAACAAGAAGTTTATTTTTAAATTCGATAAATAATTGCGATATTTATATGTTAAATATTTTTTAGAACCTTTTCTGATTAAGAGATATATAAAGAAAATATTAGGTGGGCGAACAAACATATCGTAGCAAATTGATGATCCGTATTTAATGCTAAGATTTTAACATTGCATTGATTCAATGGTTGGAGTTATCAATCGGAATCGAGCAGACGATCCAATTTGGTAGAAGCTTGGATGAAGATCATGCTGACCAATCAGGAGCTTCAAACTAGTCATGTGACCATTACAATTTGTACTGTTACCATTAATTACCAGTTAGCCGCTTGTATGCTATGCAGTTCACATCGTTCTTCCCATGCTCTCATCGAGTTATAAAGGTAGATTTGTTTAAATAATCAAATAATCAATTAATTAAATTAAATTATGCTTGTTATGCGCGATTAACGAAAAATTGATACTATTTTTTGGGGAGAAATCGCTTATTTTTCTATTGATTTTTAGAAACTCTACATTCTACCTATTCTCAAAAGCATTAATGGAGCAGATGAAGGCGAATTGGGATCATTTGTAATTAAATTTTGCTTTTAAACATTAACTTGTTTCAATCTACTCGAATTTGATAAGCAATATTTAATCAGTCCAATCACTTCCATAATATTTTTATATTTGCAATTAATTTTTATTTTTAAATACGGAGAATTTTTCTCCGCAACTCGAAAGTGCGTTCAAAGAAATTGCAAAAAACTGGCTGCATCGCCTTAAAATTTGTACATTTATCGAATTAATCAGCGTTTGAATTGGATATTTTTTTCTCTTATTTCACTCGATTGATTGCAAACATTAATTACATTTCTATTTAAAGTTCCACTTAAATACTATATATCTAACTGGGAGATAGTAAATAGGATTCGTAGCCTGATCTATTATTGTTGAATTTTCCAGAGAGAAGCAGACGTTCGCCAAACTGGTAGGAAGGACTTCTGACCAATCAAGCCGCATCAAGCTGATCACGTGACCATAACAGTGCATGTAGGAGAAGTCTAGATGTTTCGATTTTCTGCAAGCAAATTTGATCTACTCAGCATCCAGTTATAAAAGTAAGTTTTTTTAACTCGTTAAACCTTTAATTATGCGTAGGTGTTAGGATTAATGAATGATCGATAATATTTTTGGGAAAGAACACTTAATTGATCGATTTTTGAACTATTAAAATTTTGAACGATTTACCAAACTTCTACCAATTCTTGAAGATTGACAAGCTACCTGTTAGCGTTTGTTTTTAAAACTTTTCCTAAACTTTGAATACTATCAACCTGTTTGGATTTGATAATCAGTACAAATCAGGGTGATCCAGTTTTTTTTATGAACAATAAAAATTTTGTAATTAATTAATTTTAAATTAAGAAGAGTTTCTCTCCTGACTCGGGGAGCTCCTATCAGCGTTCAATTGGCAGAAACTGATACTGGAGTCTTAGGTTTCAGATTCCCATTAGATTTGTAATGGCTACATGCATACCACAGCTTGAGATGCTTATTTTTCTAATCGGTTAAGTCACTATGAAATTCATTCGAAACGACGTGCTAAATGCTTTTCAAGTCATTTTTCTGATAATCTTTATATGCAATCCCAAATACACAACAAGAAGTTTATTATTAAATTCGATAAATAATTGCGATATATTTTTATGCTAAATATTTTTCTGAGAACCTTTTCTGATTAAGACATCAATAAAGAAAATATTAGGTGCCCGAACAAAAAAGATCGCAGCAAATTGATGATCCCAATTTTATGTTAGGATTTTAACATTGCATTGATTCAATGGTTGGAGTTATCAATCAGGATCGAGCAGACGATCTAATTTGGTAGAAGTTCCGATGAAGATCAATCTGACCAATCAGAAGCTACGGACTAGTCATGTGACCATTACAATTTGCATTGTTACCGTTAATTACCAGTTACCCGCTTGGTTTCTATGCAGGTCACCTCGTTCTTCCCACGCTCTCATCGAGTTAAAAAGGTAGATTTGCTTAAATAAACAAATAATTAATTAATTAAATTTAATTATGCGTGGATATCTGATTAACGAAAAGTTTATTCTATTTTTTGGGAGGAATCGCTTATTTTCTTTTGATTTTAATTCTACTAATTCTCAAAAGCATTAATGGAGTAGATGAAGGCAACTCGAGATCATTTAAAATTAAATTTTGCTTTTAAACATTAACTTGTTTTAATCTACTCGAATTTGATAAGCAATATTTAACCAGTCTAATCACTTCCATAATATTTTTATATTTGCAATTAATTTTTATTTTTAAATAAGGAGAATTTTTCTCCGCAACTCGAAAGTGCGTTCAAAGAAATTGCAAAAAACTGGTTGCATCGCTTTAAAATTTGTACATTTATCGAATTAATTAGCGTTTGAATTGGATATTTTTTTCTTCTATTTCTCTCGATTGATTGCAATCATTAATTACATTTCTATTTAAAGTTCCATTTAAATATTATATATCTAACTGGGAGGTAATAAATAAGATTTGTAGCCTGATCTATTACTGTTGAATTTTTCGGAAAGAAGCAGACGCTCGCCAAACTGGTAGAAAGGAATTCTGACCAATCACGCCGCACCAAGCTGATCACGTGACCATAACAGTGCATGTAGGAGAAGTCTAGATGTTTCGATTTTCTGCAAGCAACTTTGATCTAATAAACATCCAGCTATAAAAGTAAGTTTTTTTAACTCGTTAAACCTTTAATTATGCGTAAGTGTCACGATTAATGATTGATCGATAATATTTTTGGGAAGAAATACTTAATCGATTGATTTTTGAACTATTAAAATTTTGAATGATTTACCAAAACTTCCACCAACTCTTGAAGCCATTGCTGATTGCACGTTGTGAGCGTTTGTCTTTAAAACTTCTTCTTAAACTTTAAATTATATCAATCTGCTTAAATTTTATAGTCAGGATTAAATCAGTATAATTTAGCTTTTTTATATATTTATAAATTTTTGCAATTAATTAATTTTAAATTAGAGTTTCTCGCCAGAGCCGGGAGCTCTTAGCAGACGACCGGCGTTCAATTGAATCCGGCCGGATTCTATGGATTGTTTATTTTATCGACTCAAAAGTTTTAATTAGTGATTATTTTGGTAGCTTTTAAGCATTATTTTACCGCTCTGATTTTCCAAGATTATATAAAACTCGTTTTTTAAAGGCTGAATTGGGTGCACGATAAAATTCGATTGCCTGAGAATTGGGACATTTATTACATTTTGATTTCAATCGATTGCTTAAATTTGGGAGATCGGTATATTAATTTATTCATTTTATTAGGTTAAGATGCCTTCGAGTTCTTTATAGTAAATTTTTTGGCAGTATTTCCCAATTAGCAATCTATTGCGTTCTTTATTGTTTATATTTCGTTTGAGAGAGAGCCACTTAACGAAAATGGTTTGCAGGTAACAAGTGGCAGAGTGACTCATTCTCTCTCGTCTCGCCACATTTCTCCATTTCTTGATGATTATCAAGTTGCTATGTTGATATACTCTGCTAAACACGACTGCGATACAGGGAAAACTGCCTTGTGTTAAATAACTCTAAACAGTACCTTCTAACATATTTGTTTTTGTTTGTGCAAATGATTTACAAAAAACAACAACGGGTCTTTATATTATTTGTGAAATTGTTTATATATTTTCATAGAAATATTTGCAAATTCATTTTTATTTTTATTGACAGGCCAGTATGCAGTATCTTCCAACTGTCCTGAAAAAAATTGAAAAGTTAAAGTAGGCTAATTTTGTTTTTATCTTTTTTGTTTGACTGTAGACAATCTCTGGGCTAAAGGCATCAGATAATAAAAAATTAGTCATGTATTGTTTAACGTAGTCGATCATTATTAACCGTATTGTAAAAAATAATAATGACTATTAATCCTACGGAGGGGGGGGGGGGACCAGGTCTGTTAAGCTTGGATTTAACTGAAATTTAAATATATTGCTATGCTTCCTTCCCACTATTATATGGCATAGTAACTCATGCTACTGGGCATCAGTTTACGAGATATAATTATTTAAAGTTAGTTATGTAGGCTATTGATGTTATTTACAATGTCAGACAATGTGACATTCAAGTAGTCAATGTGGTCACGTGGGTAAATTGATAGATTACAATGCTAAAGGTGCTGGGTTCAAATCCCTACCCAATTTAATTTAATTTGTTTTTTTAAGCAAATTATATATGAAACTAGTATTAATTATTAAAAACATATTTTTGCAAAAATTATAAAAATATGTTTTTAATAATTAATATTAGTTTCATATATAATTTGTCCAAAAACATTTTTAAAAAACAAATTAAATTAAATTGGGTAAAGAGCAGGATTTGAACCCAGGACCTTCAGCAATACCATCTATTGACTTACCAGCTTGACCACATTGATTACTTGAATGTCACACTGTCTGAATTTCTAAATATACATCAATAACCTACATAACTAAGTTTAAATAATTATATCTTGTAAACTAATGCCCATTAGCATGAGTTACCATGCCATATAATAGTGGGAGAGGTGCATAACAACATATTTAAATTTCAGTTAAATCTTAAGCTTAACAGTTTAACAACAAATTTTGTTTGTGTTTTTAATGCTGCCTCTATGTAAAAATGATTTTCCGATTTTTAATTTTACTTTAAATTAAGAAAATTAAGAAAATAAACAGATAAAAAAGTTCTGAGATGATGATAATAATCTTATGTGTATTTTAGATATTGATAACATGTGAATTAAGGTCATTTTGACAGTTAGTTCAAAAAGTACCTGCTACTGTAATTTTTAACCTCTTTTTAAATATTCAAAGTTAAACATCACATCAGTCTAGATAGGGAAAATACGAAAATTAAAACCCTCAAGACAAGAAAACACAATTTTGCAAGCATTATTGAAAAAATATAAATCTGAGAAAATAGGCTTCCAGTGTCTGTAACATATGATGATGTGACAATTAAAAATACACATGATACCCTAAACTTACTTAAAGAATTCAATAAATAGTTAATGAAAATAGGAAAGAAAATTCCAAATTAATAATTTAAATATCTGAGGTGTGGCATAGGATAAAACCCTCATCAAGCATTCTCGAGTTATTCTTTATTCAATAATTATTAATCTTTTATGTTATTATTTGTAAAATTAACCACAATAAATAAGATTTTTTAAATCTGATAATCATTTTGATATGAAGGGAGTAATAGAAGAAAAGGAGACAATTGTTTTGGGTGTTGCCATTATCATTTGAAGTCTTTAAACAATGTATTTTAACAATCATACAAAGTATCAAAGCTGTCATTTAATGTTTTGTAATGTTGCTGAATTCAGCCGTGACCACCGAGAGAGAAGGCCTCTGCGATGAAACGTAATACATTGTTACATCATCATAGATAGTGCATTATTGTTCGTATTTCAACCAATAATAAGCCCTGAATTAGTACTATCTATGATGATGTAACAATGTATTAAATTTCAATGCGGAGGCCTTCTCTCTCGGTGGTCACGATTCAGCAGTGTTATGCTTGGGCTGCAGCAACACCTAGAAAGAAAGCCAAACAACTGAAACGTCATGCATTGTTACATCATCATAAGTCGATCAAATTTAAGGCTTCTTATTGGTAGAAATACAGTTAACAATGGTCGAAACATGATGATGTCACAATGTATGACGTTTCAGTTGTTTGGCTTTCTCTCTAGGAGGTGTTGGCTGTAGCCAAAGACATGCAATAGAGGAGGGGGGGGGGTCGACTTTTCAGTAAATATAGCAGACTAACAATGGAGTGCACGGATTAGAAAAGCAACACCACCTAAAGAGAAGGCCTGTCACTGAAACTTAATACTTCATCATCAAAGGGTGAGATTTAGGGCTTATTATTGGAAGAAATCCCTAATTGTTGGTAGGCATCCAATAATAAGCCCTAAATTTTGCCCTCTGATGAAGATGTAACAAAATTTTTCTTTGTTCAAGGGTTATTTGTAAAGTAAAGTCCGTTTTTCAATAAAAACAAAACTACTACATGTATATATATTTTCTAAATTTTTTTCTTTACCAGATTCTATGTACCTTTAAGTATTTTTCCACATAGTTTCAAGTTTACTTAAGCACTTGTCATAGCTCTCAATGTATTTCCGCATGATCACTTCATAGAAGCTGCCGCCAGTGAAGAAAATCATGCAGTTTTCACTAGTTCATTGTCGCTGAAATGAAGCCTGCCGATCATCTCCTTTAGCTTCCGGAACAGGTGTTAGCCACTGGACGCGAGGTCCAGACTATAAAGCGGGTGGTCAAGTTGTTCCCAACTAATCAGATCTTTTGTTTGGGAGCAACTTATCACCCACCTTACAGTCCGGATCTCGCATCCAGTGGCTACCACCTGTTCCAGGATCTAAAGGAGATCATTGGTAGCCTTCATTTCAGTGACGATAAGTGAAAACTGCATGATTTTCTTCACCGGCGGCAGCTTCTATGAAGTGATCATGCAGAAGTACATTGAGCACTATGACAAGTGCTTAAATAAACTTGGAAACTATGTGGAAAAATAGTTACAGGTATATGGAATTTGGTAAAGAAAAAAATTTGAAAATACATATACAGTAGTAGTTTTGTTTTTATTGCAAAAATGGACCATACATTACGAATAACCCTCCTGTAAATGTATAAGAATGACTATTATTAAATGGGATAGGATAATTTTTTTTCTACAATATTGGATATTAAATTTAGAAATATTGGCATTGTCATACAGGAGGATGACATCATCCTTCAACATATCAGGGCGTTTGCATTAGATGGCTTCACGTATCCTTGTCACAGACACATTCGTTGCCCATAAGAAACGACTCGCAGCTCGCACTTCCAAGCGAGACCACTTTTCTAAACGTCTTGCCATTTCAATTGCTCTGACACGTCTGCGAACTGACACTATCTACCTGCACAATGGCTATAAGACGACTAGTGCCATCTGTCTCCACTCTGGGGAAAAATCTTCTCTCCATATAAATTACTTTTCAAATGCTGCTGCTTGTAACCTTTTTTTTTTTTGAATCCATCCTTGTATAAATCGAGAAATTTAAGAATTAAAATTCACCCTAAAAAGCAAGGTTGGCTTATCAACTGGTCAATGCTTATTTCCATAGAATTTTGGAGAGGACGTGGATATAAACGTATGCTTTAATAATGCCATAAAATCTTTGTGTAAATGAGCACATTTTCCAGATTTTTTTGAGCAAAAAATTATATATGTCATAAGTGAATATTTTGCCAGAAATTTTTTTTTTTTCGTTAATACTGTACATTAGTATTAGGAAGAGAACTTCACTGCAAAGCGCGTTTGTGTACTATTATTGATAAGTGAGTGCTTATTTGCAAAACAGGAACTACTGTTGTGTTGGAAAAATTTGTAAAAAGGAAAAAAAAAATCATTTTTTGCGTTTTCTTCTCTTTAAGTATGACTGATATAAATTAAGACAAAAGAAAATTTTGACAAAATTAATTAAATTTAGGTAAAATTTTAAACCTTTAATTAAATTTAAATTTTCCAGTAATGCAATCCTAATTGGAATTTGAATGGTTTTAATACTATATCAGTTTTTCCCCCCTTCCCTTGTTTGATAATGAATAATTTTAAAGTGACATATCTGCTAATGAAAGTGCAGTAGTAAAAAAAATGCAACAAATAAACGAAAAGAATATTCACATGATTATTAACAACTTTTTTCTATATACCGGGTGGGCAAGGAATAACGTGAGGTGTTCAGAGCTCGCTAGCAGGAATTCTATTAGGCCAAATGCAGTACATTTTGGTGTATATACTTAGTGGAACATGCAGTTTCGATTTCTGCAAAAAAAAAAAAAAAAATTACCAAAAGTCGCCATAGGGGGCGCTTATTTCAAGAAAACAACGAATACATTTGCATAAGCGCGTTCCGTGTTGAGCAATCATGACAATAAAAGGCAAGGCTGAGGATTTCCCATCATTCATGAACAAATGGCCCGACGATGACGCTTACTCTGCCTGACCAGGCGTTATTAGTCAAGTTGTTTTATCAGAAGAGCGACAATGCAAGTGCTGCCCTTCGTGAATTCCGGCGATTGAAAATGTTACGAAGAGGACCGATGAGCATAACTAACTTACGGAAAATGATTGAACGATTTGAATCTACCGGAACTCTAGGAGTGCAACCAGGCTGGGGATGCAAACGAATCAGGCAGCAACAAGTTGAAGAAGTTGCAACTGCTGTTGTGGAACAGATGACTACTGTGCAGGGTACCAGCAGTGCACACGCAATAGCACGCCAAACAGATATCCCATATTCGACGGTGAGGAAAATATTGCATGAGATATTGACATTTTATCCCTATAAACTCACACCTGTTCAACAATTGCTTCCTGGAGATGAACGTACCCGAACTGACTTTTCATTGAGATTTTTAGCACGTATGGAAGTGGATGATGCATGGCCATGGCAAATTTTATGGAGTGATGAGGCACATTTTTATTTGAATGGTGATATCAATACCCACAAATGCCCTATTTGGGCTGCATCAAATCCACAAGTGTGTCTGCCAACTCCTATGCATTCACCGAAACTAACAGTATGGTGCGGCTTTACTGCTTCTTTCATCATTGGCCCGTACTTTTTTGAAGAAATCCGTCCTCGTGGACCAGTGACTTGTTCCGTTAATTCTGCCAGGTATGCCGATTTGCTTGAGAATTTTGTGATACCACGATTGCAGGAAAAGGGTTGTCTGGATTGGCTGCCCATGCCTCATTGATGCCAGAGATGTTTGCCAGGTCACGCTGGCTTGCAACTGCTGACCGAAGGACAACAGTGAGCCAAATCACCATGCGGTGCAACCATGGACATCCCACAACTGTGTCCTTGACAACAATTCGGCGAGCCTTGGCAGCTGCAAGCTTTAGGAGCAGGAGGCCACGACGGGTCCCACTCTTGACTGCTGCACATCGTCGCAACGTTTAGCCTGGGCCAACCAACATCGATATTGGACCACTGAGGACTAGCGAAGGGTTGTTTGGTCCGATGAGTCATGGTTTCAGTTGTATCGGGCTGATGGTCATATGCATATCTGGCGTAGGCTACACGAAGCCATGGGTCACGCTTGTCAGGTGGGGACCACTCAAGCAGGTGGAGGCTCCAGACTGGTCTGGAGTGTTTTCTTGTGGCATGCAATGGGTCCATTGGTGCATCTGACATTCACTCTGCGTGCTACTTTCTACGTCGATCTGCTTGGGGACCACCTACACCCCTTCATGAACTGTTTTATCCTGCAGGCGACTGCATCTTCCAGCAGGATAATGCGCCTTCACACACGGCCCTTGTGACAAGGCAGTAGCTGGAGGGGAGGAACTTGCTACCGACTTCATGACAATGATTTGGCCTACACATTTCCCAGATTGCAATCACATTGAACATTTGTGGGACATCATCGACTGATCTGTCAGGTCGTCATCAACACACCTGGTAAATGCATCATCATTATGGAATGCAGTGGAGGTGGCATGGCTTGCAGTGCCTGTGGATGTGTTCCAGGGACTGGTAGACTCTCTTCTACGATGGATTGCCGCCATTATTAGGAGGACCCAACACCTTATTAGGCAAGTGTGGCTTGACGTTTGGTGATTGAGTGTATTTTTATCCTATTATCTGCACTTTTAACTAGCCCCCAATTTTTTAATCGAAAAACTGATTTTATCGAACGTACACTGCTTTGCAATGAAATTGCCCTACTAAGAAGGAGTTATTCGACCTTATCCATATTTAATGGAGGGGGGGGGGTTCGTTTACCTCTGACTAGTAAACAATTAGATGCTTGTTCACGGGACATGAATATTTAGGTTGATACAGAGTGTCCAGGTGCCTGTATAGGCTCATCAGTTAACACATGTGCGAGACGTTCCATGCAGTAGGGAGAAAGCAACTGCATCGTGAACATAGAGTACTGTAATCCGCACAATGGTCTCAATGCCACGACGATGACAACGATAACCGTTCACACAATTGACGGACTTTGAACGAGGTTGAGAGGCTGAATGGTCAATCAGACAGATTGCTGTCCATGTGTCGCGAGACACACGGCTGGTAGGCCTATGTTGGAGGCAATGGTGAGAGGAAGGCACACATGCCAGAAGGCCAGGCTCTGGGGCCCAAAGAAGCACGTCAGCTCGTACCTATAGGCGGATACTGTGAACAGCGCTAGCGGACAGAACCATCACCCTGCGGCAACTGCGCGACATCACTGTTTCCGGTACTGCTCCAGTGTCAATAGTGACAATAGCACGCGACAATGTCTGCCAGTTGTTCATTGTTGTGTCCTCCTTTGACACCTGAGCACCGCGCGATACGACTGCAATGTGTCGTGAACGAGTGAGCTGGCGAATGGAATGGCCTCTGGTGGTCTTCAGCGATGAATCCAGCTTTTGTTTGGACACCGACGACAGACACGGAGACCATTGGAACGTGCCAATGAACAATGCATCCAGTATTGCCATCGTGGACCAACACCCGGGATCATGGTCTAGGGTGCCATCGGCTACAATACCAGAATGCCTTTAGTCACCATCCAAGGCACCCCTGACAGAAGCACGGTATGTCACAGAGATTCTGCAGCCCGTATTACTGCCCTTTCTGTGCACCATACCCGGTGCAGTCTTTCAGCAGGATAACGCCAGACCGCCATGGCAAACATGGGCACGGCATGTCTGCATGATGTCAACTGCCTGTCATGGCCTGCGAAGTCCCCAGACCTATTGCCAATTGAGCACGTGTGGGACATGGTGGGACGTCGTTTATGATCACCCTGCAATCTCCATGAACTGACACAGCAGGTTCACTAGGCTGGGCAGATGTACCCGAAGATGACATTCGCCACCTGTATGATCACCTACACCTGCAGCTGGAACAATGCATCGCCGCTAGAGGTGGTACCAAAACCTAACTGTTGCCGCTTTCCGTTGGGACACCCTGTACAAACGAGTGCATGTCTTGGCTCCATAATGTAATAAAGGTGTGTTCAGATGTATCTTTTGCTGTATAGCTACTTTTAGCTCATTCGGATAACTCCTTGTGGGTAGGGCAATTTCATTGCAAAGCAGTGTAGTATTTAGAAAATGAAAGAAATCTTCTTTCATTGTTCACCATTTCCGATCAAATGATATATCGTATGAAGTTGATGGAGGCCTTGCAGTACATATCGGGATAGAGAAAACACTGAATTCCGACCGGTTTCGCCTTTTATTCCTGGCTTTATCAATGATAGAAATAAAGAGGCATGCAAGATGCCTTTTTATATAATTGTAGTGGATACAAAATCATAGATTGGTTGGATACAAGTTCATTGATTGGATGGATACATAATAAGGTAAATTGCTAAACAAAGTAGGTTAAATGGTTGTGATTGGTTGAAACATGATGAGCAAATAAGAAAAATAATATTAACAAGTAGGAACAATTGCCGGTATAATACATGGTAAAATACAGAAAATTAAATAATACAGAAAGCAAAGGAATTGATAAATGTAAAATAGCACTAACTTAAGTGTAACAATAAATAGAAAGAATAGTTAAAGTAGGTCAGCGATGGGCAATAGTATGGAATGCATGTTGAGCATTGTTTGAGAATTGATGAGTTTATCTGGTGAATTATTTACAAAGCCAGACATAATTCACCAGATAAGCTCATCAATTCTCAACAATGTTTGACGTGCATTCCATGCTATTGCCCATTGCTGACCTACTTTAACTATTCTTTCTTTTTATTGTTACACTAATGTTAGTACTATTTTGTTTTACATTTATAACATTATTATTAATTCCTTTGCTCTCAGGATTATTTGATTATCTGTAATTTTATCATGTATTGTACTGGCAATTGTTCCTACTTGTTAGTATTCTTTTCTTATTCGCTCATCATGTTTCAACCAATCACAACCATTTAGCCTACTTTGTTTAGCAATTTAACTTATTATGTATCCATCCAATCAATGAATTTGTATCCATCAATGAATTTTTTATCCACCAATCAATGACTGTTTATACAAGGGTTATTCTTAAATTAAGGTCCGTCTTGCAATAAAAGCTAAACTACTATATACAGAGTTACAGGAAAGTCGACCTAAATATTATTAAATTAAAAGAAAAAAATATCATTTTTTGCTCTAATTTCAACTTTTTTTTTAATTTCCAGACTCTAGGGTCCAGTTTTTTGCTTTTTTTATGTAGACGGTATGCCAGTTTATAAAAATAAATAATAAAACTTGAAACAACTTGCATGTAGATGTTTTCATAAAGTGTTCCCAACTTTGAAGCACGTTAATTAAAAAAAGTTCTATGGAAGTTATCCTGCAAATTATTTTAATAACTTCACGTCTTCTAAGTATCCAAAAAAATATGATACTCTCAGTTAAGTAGGCAAATCAAACACAAAATGAGAGAGAAAGTGGTCCCAGATCGCAAAGAGTAAATGTTTATTTAAAAGTCACATATTTAGAAAACGGTTAACTTTTGTATAGTAGGTTATCGGGTCAAATCTATCTGCAACGACCTAAATAATAACGTCCTTAGATATCTAGGTCAACTTTCCCTGTAACCCTGTATATTTTAAAATTTTTTCTTTACCAGATTCTATGTATCTTTAAAACTATTTTTCCACATAGTTTCCAAGTTTATTTAAGCACTTGTCATAGCACTCTATGTACTTCCGCATGATCATTTCATAAAAGCTGCCACCGGTGAAGAAAATCAGACAGTTTTCACTTGCTCATCGTCGCTGAAATGAAGGCTGCCGATGATCTCCTTTAGCTCTCGGAACAGGTGGTAGTCACTGGACGTGAGGTCCGGACTATAAAGCGGGTGGTCAAGTTGTTCCCAACTGATCAGATCTTTTGTAGTAATGTAGATCTTGCCTAGAGAAATCTGCATGCCGAATTTTACATACCGAAACACAATGCATACCGTTTGGTCTCCTCAAACTCCCACCCCCAAAACTCCGACCCCAGTGAGACAATCAAAATTAAACAAAATAGTGAAGGTGTACATGACCATAGTAAGTTACATATCGAATTTCAACCTTCTACCTCAAAAAATGCAGAAATATGGAAGGGACAGACAGACCAATATTGTGAAACCAATAAGTAGTTCCATTCTTCTGCTACTTAATACGATTGATGACTGTTTCGGTGATCTTTGCCATTTCAATGGTAAAAGTAATGATGACTACAAGATGTTTATAAAATATAAAATAACAATGGAGATGTTTTAAAATTAAAGTTTTCAGGTATTTTAAAATTAAAAAAATAAACTGTCTTGTTATCCTTTTTAATTTTAATTTTAAATCTACTCTTTCCATATTTGTTTCTACTATCTTCATTGCATCTGAATATGTTATTACAGATTCACTGGTTCTGTAAGCTGTGTTTAAATCTTTATTTTTTTCATTTGTTGTGATAATTTATGTACTCGTACAAGGATTGGACAAAAAGTAATGCCTCCATGGCTGTAATTATTTTATTTGTTAACTGATTTTCAAAATTGTAATTCTACATGATACTAACGTTTGTCCTCTATGTAATACAATGTTCACTTTTAAACATAGCCCCCATCCCTTTGCATGTATTACGCCAGCGCGTGACTAGTCAGGTGAACCGTCGGAGAGGAATTCTGAGGTTGTTTTGACACGAGGAGATTGAATGGCTTCTTTCACCTAGTCATCAGAATGCAACTCGTATCTCTTAAAGTTCTCTTTCTTCTTTATGAAGTGGTGAAAGTCGCAAGTTGCAAAGTCTTTCACCTTTGACCTGCATTTTCATGTTTAAATTGTAGGTGCTGCAACGCTTCTGGTGTGCGGCAATCGTGTCGTGCTGCAGAAAAGATTCCAAAACTGCCCTTCAATCCTGGTGTGGACAACAGCCCCGGAATTCCTCCGACAGATTCACCTGACTAGTCATGCATTGGCGCAATGTTTGGAAAGAGATGGGGATTATGTCGAAAAGTGAATAATGAATTACATAGAGGACAAATGTAAGTATCAGATACAAAAAAGAATTTTGATTATCGGTTAACAAACAAAAAAAGTTACAGCCATGGAGGCATTACTTTTCGACCAATCCTCGTATATGCGTCTGTGGATATGTGAATGCAGCCCAAGCTTTGAGCACAGTGATATATTTGATGGAAATTTGCTTAATCTTGATTAATTTTCTCATGATATTATCAACTGTTTTTGGATTATATCTATTTGCTCAGACAAACTCTTATTATTTTTCACTCCTCTCGTCTTTGATCATCATGTAAAGGGTAATTTGGAGCTCGATTAAAATAATATTGAAAAACTATTTTTGGGATGTCAGATGTTTGGAAGTAAGGTTTGTTTGTTAAGATGTTTGTAAGTAAGGTTTGTTAGTTAAGACAGATTGGTTTGGTTAAGCTTTGGTTAGGTTATGTTTGATCAGGTTAAGTTGGGTTAGGTTTGTTTCAGTTAGATTCAGTTTGTTTCGGTTAGGTTCCGTTTGTTTTGGTTAGATTCCATTTGTTTCGTTGAAGTTCTGTTTGTTTTGTTTAGATTCGGTTTGTTTCGGTTAGGTTAGGTTATCCAATCATTTGTTTCCCAAAATACAGAAACCTTTTGATATTGTTTTATGTGTAAAAAAATTATGGTTTAACATGATGATCAAAATAAGGCTTTAAAATAATGAAAGATTTTTTTTGAGAAAATGGATATAATCTAATAATGGTTGATTAAAATGAGAAATTTAATTGAAAATAACCACATTCCTATCAAAAATGAAAAACTACATAAAATTTAGGCTTTATTTACATACCATGGCTCATATTAACATAATAATTTGAAAATTTAAATTATAACATATTAAAATTCAGTAATACTTGCAATAACATATTTACATGGTTTAAAGATAATGGAACCAAATATGAAAGGAGTGGAATTTTCAAATAAAAATGTAAGAAGTTTAATAATTTTTATTCATACACGAACTTCATAACAATTCAAATTTCTGTATTAAGATCATCTAAATTCCTATAAATACGAAGGTTGGTCAAGTTGTTCCCAACTAATCAGATCTTTTGTTTGGTAACAACTTGTCCATCCGCCTTACAGTTCGGATCTCGCATCCAGTGGCTACCACCTGTTCCAGGATCTAATGGAGATCATCGGCAGCTTGCATTTCAGAGACGATGAACAAGTGAAAATGAGTGACTTTCTTCACTGGCAGCAGCTTCTATGAAGTGATCACGAGGAAGTACATTGAGTGCTATGAAAGTGCTTAAATAAACTTGAAAACTATGTGGAAAAATAATTAAAGGTACATAGAATTCAGTAAAGAAAAAAATTTTGAAAACATATATAGTATTTTGTTTTTAATGCAAAGCAGACCTTATTTTACTAATAACCCTCATATAATAATGGATATTCAGGTTTTGGCAATATTTTTATTACAGTTAGACATGTATTAAATGATTTAGAAATCACCTCCTGTGCTATTTAAATCTTAGCATAACTCCATAAAATTAGTATAATCGAACAATTAGAAATTTACCAATTAAAAGAAAAAATGGAGTTATTCTTAAACCATGAAATATCGTTTATGGTCTTGCCATTGAAAACCTTATAATCTTTACTTTAATGTTTTTCTGCACTGTCTTTGTTAAAGTACAAATTGTTACAAACACATCAATTTTTCTTTTTCTTTGTACAAATATCATTTAACATACGTAGACTTTCAGATGTAATTTAACATTGCTATTTCATAATTTAACAGTCATACCAGGGTTGACACCTGAATAGAAAAGCTACCACTCTTCTTTTAAGTCTACAGTTCCAGAACTCGTATGTTTCGTAGAGGAAATAACTCTTGATTCCTCCCTGTCATGAAGAATACATTCCATGTGCCAATTGACAGCACCTGATCCTGTTGTCTCTTTACCCATTCCTCTTCAGGATAATGGCATGCACTGCCCTCGGCCGTTTCCCCAAGCGCATAGTGTGTGCACTTGTGGGGTTTCTTGACAACAGTGTTCCGAGAAGACAGCCTGGAGAATGTTGACTGTTTTTCGAATGGGAGCCTTCCTAACTCCTGAAAGTATGGAACTTTAACGTGCTCCACACAAATTGCAGCATTAATTTTTTCATTCATTGATATCATGAGATACATGTTTGGATGTCCTCCGTCTCACTTCTCAACCATGATCTTTCTGGTAAAGGTGATCCGAAGTAACAGTACTACAACCAGCATATCTTGTAGTATCCCTGAATCACCCATCTCCTGACTTACAATAAAGGGGCATCCATTCAGAGCTTCAAATGAAGTAACTTAAAATTTTCTTGCATTAAAGAGTTTAATGATGAAAAATTGTATCAGGAAAGATTATACTATAATTGTAATTTTTAGAATGTGAAAAGAATCATGTTAATATTAAAATTTAAAATTGACATTATTTTATGTTATTTCCATTTGTTTCTATTATCTGTTGCTTGGGTCATGATCGAGGTTTTCTCTTTCCCCGTTTTGTAAGATTTGTTTAAAGTTATGATTGGAGATCATGTATAAACTTTTGATGATGAAAAATGTTTGATCTCAATGATACCCATGATACTCAAAACTTCAATTAAGTATACAATTAATAATTTTTTAATCATGTGAACGAGAACTATTTTCATGTATCTTTGGAAGATACATTGGGAAGAATTGCTTATGATTTCTTTCTGTTATTAGAGAATTATTTGTATGGACTCTGATGAGGAACATTTTGCAACACCGTAGAAATAACATAATTTCTATGAATTATTTTATTACCGCATTGGCATTCCTCTGGAACAATCATATAGTTCTTGTATTACACAAATATATAAATATATATATATATATGACAAAAAGTATTAACAAAGTATTCCTTTGTCGCTCCGTGTTTATTTGCTCCAGTGTTAGGTTTGCATTGTGTGCTTTCATCTGTAGAGAATTTTTCTGCAGAAGCAACCGCCTCTCTTCTTGCATTTGCTTCTTGCTCAACCTTCGCTGTTCTAGACATCAGCTCTGTTCTCTTCTTGATGCTAGTGCCAGCCACGATACCTAATGTTGTAGGTCTTTTTACCTTCTGTGCATGCTCTCATTCAAGCTGCGAAATGACTGACACTTACACTAACCTAACTTACGCTTCCTACTCTCACTTAACCTCACTTACACTAACCTACTCTAACTTAACCTAACTTAAGAAACTACAACGCTAGGTATTCTGACTGGCACTAGAGTTTTCTTAGCGGATGTGATCGAGCTTTGTCCAAGTCATTCTCTGGGTTATTCTCTTCTTCATGCCACTTTAAGCCAATCATAAGTCTGAATTTGCAAACCACAAAATGGACGAAGCAACTTATATAATATGTATATAGATATAGACAGATTCTAGCAATTAAGGTTTTTGCTTCAATTGAAACGATCTTAGAGGATGTTATTCAACATTCCAAACAACAGAAATAGAAATAAATAAAAAGGCCTTGTGTATCATTTTATACACAATTAAATGCATTTGAAAAGTCATGAAGTTTATTGTGTAAGCATTGTTACAATGCAAAACTTGATGCATATATGAAATCAAACATATCCTACGTGTATATTTTTTTTCCTATAGCCATCCCTGGATAGACTACATTCTCCAGGCACACTCCATCGTCATCTTCGTGAACCTTGTAATTTACCAAAATCTTGGTCCTCTCACGAGAAGTAGCTTGAGACAATGCAATTTACAATTGGCCATGAGCAAAGACAGGGTGAGGCAAATAGAGTCCAATTTCGTTGGGTTTTTGGCCTTTGTTGATTATCATGATGAACGAAAGCTGAACTCAGAACTGGCATTGATGCAACTGGAAAGGCAAACCACTTTCACTCGTAAATAAGGGTATTCTCTTTTCCATGCATATTGCCCATGTTGATACCATTGTTGATACAAACAAACAGGCTTATTGTTCTACTTGTATTGTATTGTAGCAAAACTTTCTTTGCTATCTCTATATGGGTTCTACTTCCCCTTCTCACAGTGATCGTATAGACATCGTAATTAAGTAAACGTAGCCCACTGAACACTTAATATTATTTGCAACCCTTCCTCCCTTGGACTCAAAGAAAATCAAAATTATTCTTTATACAAAAAAAATTAACTTTATTGAACTCCAATAAATGATGATTAAAATTAGCTAAATGGGTTAGTATCTTAATCAAAGAACAATTATCAAAATGTGCCAAAAATGAATAGGTAATTTAATGAAATTAGAAAGCAAACTTTAAATGTCTATCGAAAGTCACTATGATTAATGCGTGGACCCAAATATAACAGAAAGATATATGTACTTAACTTTGTTCATACATTCGACCATGTGCTGATGACCTCACTTATCTGATGTTCCGAAACACACACACACTCTTGAAATAAATTTCAGTCCTCACGGTGTTGTCAAACTTGTCGGTCCGTTAGCTTGCTTAGTCCTCGATGTATTATAGATGCTCTTGATGTTGGCTTGTTTTCTGCAGTGGCCCAAATTGATGTCTCTGCTGTCGGGGATTGCACGTGGAGCTCACTTAGCCTAACGCCAACAGCCCTGCTCGTCGGCGTACTCCGGTACCTCGCTTGTCTCCGCTTCTTCTAACTGCCTCAGATTTGCTTTCAACTCCTCGGTGCAGAACTTGGCTTCATTGCTGACAAAGGTATACGTTTTTGTCACAATTCACTGAGTCCTCCACTCAACAAATTGGAGTTTTACAGCTCTTCTCTTTTCTACTGCGCTGTTATCGCTCACTGTCGTCCACAAGCTGCTCCATTATCCCTCTCGCTCAGCAGTTAACAGCCTCTCTGTGCTGGGCGGGAAAAATTTATTCTGTACTGCTATCGTGCCTCTTCCATCTCTTACAAAGGAACAAGCAAGAAGAGAGAGATTTCTCTTTGTTTTCTCCTTTTATTTCCACAATGCCTAAATCATGTATTCCAAATTCTTGCTCGCTAAAAGTTCTCTTTAATTGGTTCAACTGATTTTAAAACTCAGCACATGGTCCCATATGTCACTTTTCCACAGTTCTCAAAACAACAACGCTCGCTGTTGCCAGGCAACGATATGACTCATCCTTCCCGTGGCTTTCTTTCCCGTGTGAAGGAAAAGGTCAAGAGTCAAGATTCTACAACTTTCTCAAAATTTGTTAACTAAAAAAGAATACTTTCGGATTTCTTTTAAATAAAATAAAATTTGCTCTCTGAACAATTAGACTCAGTACAAGGAAGCATATAACAGGACCCTCTGTTATCACTCCTTAATTAGAATAACCATAAACCCAAAACAATTGTCGTAAAACAAACTTGAAGATTGTATTAACAATCTTGAATATGGCGACTCTGCTCATCAGAGTATCAACCCTTGTTCCACTCGTCATGATGTGGAGAATCTAAGTACATGTCTTCCGTCATCTAATTCATTATCATTCATGATTTTCTGTTTTGAAATTTTTTTAATTTCTACCAGTCAACAGCTAATGAATATGAGATGTACATTGTTTGTCCGGCAATATTGTTGAAAACTCAATATGCTCATGCATTGAAGGCTCATGACAGACAGATGGAAGGACAAAGCAAACTATACAGTATAGTATATATAGATAAATGACTGGGTCTTTTACCATTATTTTTCTTGTTTATTAGGAGCTTTAGCAAAAAGCTACTTATAAGAACGCACGCTTGGTCTGTACGTTTATCTGGCCGTCTGTCTGGCAGCTGTCTGCTGTTTGCATGATAACTTGAAAACGGATTAACCTTTTCGAATTTTGTTTTCAGATATTTCATTCTGTTTACAGAAAATTCTCGGCCGTATCAACTTTTCTTAGCTCGGCCGTATCAAAAGTCTTAGCTCGGCCTATCAACTTTTCAGAATTTTTCGTGGACCCCTTCAAGTCGAATTCACATGCTAAAACAAGTGACTGTAAAGAATACCAAGATAATGGGATGTCATATAACAATCGATTCGTCAAGAATGAATATACAGGTACATTCTGTTCATCTTTTAGGCATTATTGACATTGGGATGTGCATGTAAAATCGCTTTGTCAACGCACAATTGCTCAAGTGCTTATAAATTATATCATTAAGTAGTGGAAAAATGCAACAAGTTATTGGTTTTATAATGTCTGTCCGTCCTCTTCATAATTTCTACATGTTTGGAGGTAGAAGGTTGAAATTCGGAATGTACCTTACAGTGGGCATGTCCACTTCACTATTTATTTTGATTTTGATAGGTGCACTGAGGTCGGAATTACGGGGGTGGGACTCAAACAGGAAAAAAGATCTAAGTGCTATTTAGGTGCGTAATGGAGTGAAATTTAGTATCTAGATTCCTCTAGACAAGATCAACATTACTATGAAGTTTAGGCCCAATTGTTCCAGTGGAGTCAGAGTTGCAGTGGTGGCAGTCACTTGGTCGTTAGAACTATGTTGCCATCGGATATGTCATTCCATTGGAAATAATGAGAAAGGAAAGAAGATACGAGCTGTATTTTAAATTTTCTACACACTATGTTCGAGAAAATCAATTTTTTGATTTAAAAACTTGTGGGGAGATAAGAATGCAGAAAAAGGGGTAAAAATAGATGACTGCAGGGTTACTACTTACCTTACCCTACTGGGGGGGGGGGGAGGTAATTTCTTGTTAATAAATACATAAATGTATTTCTGCTTCACTGCTAAAGCTCCTCCTTGGAATGTTTACAAGATTTTATTTTATTACTGAAAATAAAAGAATAAAACCAAAGTGATACGGAAACAGTGTTATTTATTTGCCTTACGCGTTTCGACGTAACGTCATCGTCAGATTTAGGAGAGCGTCCACGGATTTAGGAGAGCGTTCACGTATCCCATCACCAACGAAGCACGACAACGGGAATTCAAGACAATACAGAAGATGGCGAAGATGAACAAATTTCCAAAGAGGGTAGTGGACGACATCTACAAGGAGACGAAACGATCAACAGCTACGAAGGTAAAGACAACCGATCGAAAAGAATTTGCCACTTTCACATACTACGGCGAGAAAACCTACAGACTAGCCAATATATTCCGTGAACAAGATGTAGGAATCGCGTTCCGCACCTGCAATAATTCAAAACGGATACTAAACCCAACAAGAAGGAACACCAATGAAGACCCGTACCAAAAAACTGGAGTATACAGACTACAATGTCCGGATTGCGAAGCTTCCTACATCGGATCCACGACCCGGTCGTTCTACATAAGATTTCATGAACACCGGAAGTCGTGGGTCAAAAAGGATGGAATATCAGCATTCGCAAACCACCTGATCGCAGCAAAACACAGAATGGTGGACATCGACAAATGCTTAAGCATACTATGGAGAGGAAAAGAAAAAGACAAAATCATCATGCACGAGGAATTTGAGATAAGAAGAGCCAAAAGAAATAAGGAAGCCATACTCAACAACCAAACGGCCTTCGAGAGAGATGGCCTCACGGACTTCCTGATCCAATTAGAAAACCGGAAGCGACCGACACCCAGAAGACCGGAAGTGACTTATGGAGATGGTTGAGCTTTCCATTAGGTCCGCGAACTAGGGGGGTATATATAGAGCATCTTCCTCTGTAATTTCTTTGTAACACTGTTAGCCTCTGACGATGACGTTACGTCGAAACGCGTAAGGCAAATAAATAACACTGTTTCCGTATCACTTTGGTTTTATTCTTTTAAATTACATTCACCTACAACTTCCAGAGCAGAGACTCAGGAGAACCACCCCCCTATCAAAGCTCCCCTGTTCGTGATGCCAGCTTACCGACCCGAAGAGGAATTGACCGTTGCCGAGTATTTTAAGCGGTTCGAGTGGGTACTCCAACTTCCAGTGTTCCCGAGAACATATATGCAGCATACGCTCGTGTTCATATGGGGGCGGAATTAAATAAGGTGTTAAAAATCCTCGTGAGCCCACAAGAACCTGAATCTATTTCCTACAAAGAAATAAAGAAAATACTGACTATGCATTCCGACAGGCCGAGAAACAAATACGTCGAGAGCGTAAAATTTCGTTCCATCATCCAAGACTAACAGGAAAATGTAGCACAATTTGCGTTACGACTACGTAAAAGGCGCCGCCCATTGTGAATATGGCACGTTCCTCGACCAGATGTTAATTGAGCAGTTCCTCCATGGTTTGTCTGGTGCAGAAGATAAAATTATCGCCAAGCAACCACAGAAATTTGATATTGCCTTCGAAATAGCCCAGATCCTGGAAGCCAATTGGGCCATAGCCAAAGCAGTAACAGCAACCAATATTCCCAGCATGCCCTTTAGTGAACTGACCAATATTCCCAGCATCCCCTTTAGTGAACCAACGAATCGTTTGGGGTACGAAAAATCCTCAACAAAACCAGTACCGCGTGGTCGAGTCCAGAGGAGAAGTTCATTGACCCGAAGAAAAAATCGTGAGTCACCCAAGTCAGGGACTGAGATCAGTCCCACTACGAGAAGTAAGTCTCTTCCAAGAAAACCATGTGGAAGATGCGGTGGTCAACACTGGGCCAACACTTGCCGGTATAAAACAGCAAAATGATTCTCCTGCCAAAAGACCAGTCATCTAGCCAAATATTGTAGAGCCAAGACCGGTCATCTAGCCAAATATTGTAGGGCGTTCCACCACCAATGATGTACCAGTTGATAGAGTCCAGACCCTCAGCAAGATACATGAGGAAGCAGTACAGCACGTGCACCACCCAAATGTCATCGAGGTGAAGCTTGATGGTAAACCAATATAAATGGAGTTGGACACCCGTGCACCATGTGGGATCATGGGCATCTCCAGGCTTCGAAAGATCAAACCACGAATACACCTGGAAAAATCGGATCGACAATTCAAGAGCTACTGTTCCGTTACCTGGGGAAGACATGTGTGTGTGTCAGTGGTGAACACAACGCAGCGACTAAACCTATATGTGATTGAAGGTGATTCCACTGGTCTGATGGAGCATGTTGGCTAGCGACCTTTGCAAAAGAGATAGACTTTAAAAGTTTGTTTTTACCAGTACAAGCAGTACATAAACAAACAGAAGGTACACTTGCGCAAGATCAACAAGTCCTACTAGACAGTCTGCTTGAGGAGTTTGCTTGTCTCTTTCAATCAACAGCGGGGAAACTGAAAGGACCCCCGGCTCAAGTACATCTGGTCCCAGAGGCAACCCCGATTTAAGCATGGGCAAGAGATGTGCCCCTCGCCCTACGAGACGAATACGCCAAAGCAATTGACCTCAAGTTGCGAGAAGGGTTTTATGAAAAAGTAGACATCTCGGAGTGGGCATCACCTACACATGTGGTCGTGAAGAAGAATTGTGCGCTTCGGATCACAGAAAACTACAAACCTATGGTCAACAAACAGATGATCGTAGATGAACACCCAATACCAAAGATTACGGACGTTTTCAATAAGATGAAGGGTGCAGCGTGGTTTAGCCACTTAGACATAACAGATGCTTACACTCACCTACCCATAGATGAGAAGTTCTGTGAGGTGCTAACGCTAAACAAGCCAACCCATGGGCTCGTTAGGCTGACCAAAGCCGTATATGGAGCAGCCAATATTCCTGCACTATAGCAATGACGCATGGAGGAGGTATTCCAAGGCGCCATCTAACGTAGTCAATTATTTCAACGATATAATCTTCTCTTGCACCCCATTTTAACAATCTACTCCGAGCTCTGTGTGAGACTGCAGAACACTTGAAAGCGTTTGGCCTACATTTAAACAGAAAGAAATGTGTTTTCGTTTCCAAGGCACTCACTTGTTTAGGCCACTTCATTGACAAGGACGGCCTGCATAAATCCAGCGAACACATTGAGGCAAATACACCCAGGCAAGCAAATACAGAACAATTGAACAATTACGACTATTCCTGGGAAAAGCCACCTATTATAACGCCTTCATACCGAACTTGTCTCACCAAGCCAAGCCATTGCGAGAAATATTAGCCCAGGAAAAATTCGAGTGGTCCCCAGAAGCCAAGATTGCCTATGAGGACATAGAAAAGACATTAATCTTTCTATAAGTCCTCATACAATATGACCCCTCATTGCCACTGATACTAGCGACTGAGGCCAGCAGCTATGGCCTAGGAGCAGTTCACTCCCACCGGACAACCAGTGGACTCAAAAGACCCACTGCGTACGCGAGCTGTTCGTTGTCAGCGACTGAACGAAAATACCCCCAAATCAACAAGGAAGCCCTTGCCATAGTATGGGCTGTCAAAAAGTTTTCTTAATTATTTGTGTCCAAGTTTGACTTGGTTACTGACCACAAGCCACTCACTCAAATATTCCATCCCCACAAGACGCTTCCAATATTGTGCATCAGCCGAATGGCGAATTACGCTGAATTGTTGACGAATTTCAACTTTTCCATTACTTATAAACCAACTAAGCAACACACCAACGCAGACTGCTGCTCGAAACTCTTGACCGTCAACAAAGTGGAAGAGGAGGAGGAAGATAATTTCGAATTATTCTCCATCCATCAGATGAACCAGCTTCCCATTAGATCAGAATTCATCGCAAAAGCCACCAGGAGTGATACGTGATTGGGTAGAATAGTACTGGAACTAGAAAGGGAACAAGATTTAGTCCGAAGCGGGTATAAATCACCCGAGGGCCACTACACCATTAGTGCCTGATGCTTGATGTTTGAGCACTGGGTAGTGATCCCCCCCATCTTTGCGGCAACCCATACTGGACCATTTACACACAAGGACACCTGGGGATGGGCAAGATGAAAGGCCTAGCCCGTTCATTCGTCTACTGGCCGGGTATCGATGCAGACATAAAACACACGGCCATAATGTGTGTCAAGTGCGCGACACATTTGAATGCACCAGCACCGTACCCGCTCCACCATTGGGAATATCCCAAAGGGCCCTGGGAGAGAGTACATTTAGATTATGCAGTTGTCCACTTTTTTGCAAGAGTGTGGTGTTAAATTTCATAAGCAAACAGCTGCCTATCATCCCGCCACTAATGAACAGGTGAAACACTACGTGCAGACCATAAAAAATGCTTTAAAAGCAATGGGCACAACACGAGTGAAGTTACATAAAAACTTAAATACTTTCCTGGAGAGATATCATCGAGCACCACATGCCACTACTGAGGAAACAATAGCGTCATGGCGAAACAATAGAGCAGAGCGTCGTCGTCGATGAGTGCATTCCAGCCTAATGCCGGCCGTCCATGATCAGTACAATGAGCAAGACTAACCGACAGATCTGATGCAGCCCGAACCACCGCTCCTGCACCGAATAGTGAACTTGTTCATCCACCAGTAGTTGCTGAGTCTCACCATGAAGAGGAAGTGGTCTTCGGTCCTCGGCGTTCGACGAGTGATCGTCGACCGCCCCAGCGGTATTCTCCTAGCTCAAGTGCAAAGGCAGGAACATTGTGTCAACAAGTAGGCATTGTTGAGCTGCAGACACGGAAACTATGGTGACAGTTTCATCAGCCATTGTTTGATGTTTTGTCTTTGCAATAGTGAAGATGAAGCAGTTGCAGGGCAACAGAATTTTGCAAATGGCAGAAATCAATGCCGTCTTGTAGAGTATTGTTGCGTTAAATATATATTTTCCAGTAGCCACACATGAATGAGGTAAATGCTTTTCCCTATTCCATAAATATTAAGTAGAGACATAACACTGTTAGAAGAAAATTTTCTTGAAAATGTATATCCAGTATATAAGTGGGCATTTTATCAATCTGAAGCAATTTTTACCTGGGAAATGGGTATTTAAAATCAGAAAGTGATAGTATTGTCATTTATTTGTGTGACTAGCACACTGTTAGAAGAAAATTTTCTTGAAAATGTATATCCAGTATATAAGTGGGCATTTTATCAATCTGAAGCAATTTTTACCTGGGAAAGGGTCTGTACAAAAAGCGGTGCACCGCTACACCACTGGTGCACCGGTCCATAGAAAACGAGGACGTGAGTTTTAGTTTTCACTACCATACCACTCAAGGCGGTAAGATATTTTCCGCTTTCAAGCGAACCAACTTTTATCAACACCAACTTCCTGTCTAATGCAGTTGGTCCAGGCTGAGGTAGTTGATTATCTAATCATCACACCATCTGCATCATCATAGGGACAGGGCTAATTGAACAAAATAAATTTTACATTTATTTACATTTTGATAGCACAGTAAATCATATTCTAAAAAGAACATTTGTTATGAATATCAAGGTGCCCAAAAGATCTGGAGGCCTGTCTAGGGGCATCTTTCATTCTTTGAAATTAATATATATAAACTGTATAAACTAATGAATATTAAATTAAACATATGAAGAGCAACTAATAATAATTATAGTTAATAAGAATTAGTTAATATAGGGGAATTTCTAAGACAATATATATTATGTGTAATTAGGGCTAATTGAACAAAATAAAGTTCATCAAATTTTAAAATGTTAAAATTTTTAAATTCTGAACTGACAGAAGAGAGAGAGCTGGCTTATTTAACAAAATGCGTAAAAAACATTTTTGGATTTTAATTAAAAGATTAATATTTTTTAGCGTAGTCGACCCCCATAAACATAACCCAAAACATAAATTTGTGTGAATGAAGGTGAAATATAAATTTAGTAAAATATTATAATTAATGCCTAAATATGGGACAATTTTATAGCTAAATTCTTTATATGAAGGCTCTACGATAAATCAAGGGTAAAATAAATTCCTAAATATTTATAAGAGACTCTAGATAGAATACTATTATTGACACAGCTTAATTTTATTGAAATCAATTTGTTTATTACGTTGATGAAATATCATATAATATGATTTATTTAGGTTTAGTGGAAGCTTTTTAATAAAGAGTTTGCTATGTTTTTAAGTTGTTCCTCTGAATAAGCTGAGGCTAAGAATGTGCATTTCGCTAATTTTTAAAATATTTATTAAACAATTTTACAAAAAAAGGAAGGAAAAAATTGTTCTTATGAAATGTTGCATTTTTTACTAAAAAAAATTCTAATAAAAATTAAAAATTTTTGAAATTAAAAAATAAATTAATTCAATTGTTATAAAAGTAATAAAAAATAAATATTTTTCTCAATTTATAATATATTTTTAAAATATTTAATAAAAATTTTTACAAAAAAGGAAGGGAAATATCTATTGCCTCAGCCTGGTGCAGCGGTGGTGCACCAGTGGGGTAGCGGTGCACCGCTTTTTGTACAGACCCCCTGGGAAATGGGTATTTAAAATCAGAAAGTGATAGTATTGTCATTTATTTGTGTGACTAGCACACAGTTAGAAGAAAATTTTCTTGAAAATGTATATCCAGTATATAAGTGGGCATTTTATCAATCTGAAGCAATTTTTACCTGGGAAATGGGTATTTAAAATCAGAAAGTGATAGTATTGTCATTTATTTGTGTGACTAGCACACAGTTAGAAGAAAATTTTCTTGAAAATGTATATCCAGTATATAAGTGGGCATTTTATCAATCTGAAGCAATTTTT
>JAHWFO010093631.1:0-13525 GCA_023313115.1 Rhysida immarginata
TGGGTACATCAGGCTTCTTTTCTAGCTCAGTGTATTTCCCTTGGAATATGATTATGAAGGGTGAGATTATGGAAGCTATGCTTCAAGTTCCACTTGTATACCGATACACTACACTGTTCGATTGTCGATTGTCGTGTTGTTCTTTACTCACTGATGAAGGAAACTTCGTTTCCGAAATGTACATCTAAGTCATTAAAATTTATTATGTGGAATAGTGGTTTTGGAGTTATTTTTCTTTCTATAGTTGTGTCTACAGTTTTTGGCTTGATTCCATTGAATGATTAGGGTTTTTGGTGTAGTATGACATGCCCTAATGGTGCCATATGAAGACATGTGGTACAATTGGAACTCTAAATTCTAAGACATTGAATATAATATATCAAACAACTCGCAACAACGTGCCACGAGTTAATAGAATAAGTAAAAATGATAATGGTTATTAGAATAGTAGAACCTGCCCTAATGGTGTTATATGAAACAATGAGGTAACATTGAAACTTTAATTGCTAAGATATGGCATATAATATACTAAAACAATTCATGACAACGTTTCATGTATGAATTTAAAGTGTAAAAAAATATATAATATTTATTTTATATTAGCAAGTGTCGTGAATTTTTTAATGATTTAATTCCTGTATCTTTTATTTACCTGAGGTACTCTTATTATTGAGCCTGCTAAATAATACAAGGACTATTTTTCGGGTATACTTATGTGGACTTTGTTTGTTAAATTAATATTTTTATAAACGTTTCTATAGTACCACTAAACAAGTTTTCTTAAAAACTATTTGGACTATCAGTAATTTTACGTTAGATTCATTCACGACTCCTCATATAAGGTATCATTGGAACTTTCTGTGCTAATATATTACAGCACGCCGTGAGTTAATATAACAAGTAAAAATGATAATGATGATTGGATTAGTAGCACGTTTCCTAAAACGAGGTAATAAAACGAGAAAAATATGAAAATGGATATTTATATTTGCACGGGCATTATTGATACCATATGGTGTATTATGCCACCATCGTCTTAATATTATGCTGTGAGTTAATGTAATGAGTTAATAACGATAATGATTATTGGTTCAGTAGCTTGTGCCCTATTGGTGCATATGATACAATATGGTACCATTGGAACTGTCAATGCTATGATACGGCATGTAATATATCAAACAACACTTAACAATGTAGCTTGAGTAATAATAACGAGTATCTAATGATAGTTTTATTGATTTAGTATCACTTGCGCTAATAGAGCGATATGATATTATATGATACCATTGGAATTCTCCATGCAAAGATATGGCATGTAATTTATCAAAGAACCCGTAACAACGTGCCATGAATAAATATCATGGGTAAATATTGATAAAGGTTATGGTTTAGTTGACCTAAATTTGCAATATGATACTCTAAGGTACCATTGGAAATTTCAATGCAAAAAAATGGCACGTAATAAATCATACAACTGGTAACAACCTACTATGAGTGACTTGAACGAGTAGATAATGATTACTGCTTTAGTAGCACGAGCCCTAACGTTGCTATATTATATTATGGTACCATTGGAACCTTCAGTGCTAAATTATGGCAAGAAATATTTATAACAACTGGTAACAACCTGACATGAGTGAATATAACGAGTTGGTAATGATTATAATTATTGCTTTAGTAGCACGTACCATACTGGTTTAATAAGGTACGATTGGAACTTTCAATGCTAACATAAGGCATGTAATATATCAAACAATTTGTAACAACTTGCCAGAAGTGAAAATAAGGAGTAAATTATGTTAATGTTTATTAGTTTAAATTCACATTGTACTTACGAGATTATATGATAATATATGGTACCATTGGAACTTTCAATGAAGGATATAGCATGTAATGTATCAAACAACTCGTAAAATTAACATCCTGAAATGAATATGTCGTGTAAATAATGATAGTGGTTATTAGTTTAGTAGCATGTGCCCTAATAGCGCATATGAAACAAGATGGTAACGTGTTGGAAACTTTCTGTGCTAAAATACGGCATGTAATTTATCAAACAACTCGAAACAATGTACCATGAATCAATATATCATTAAATAATGATAATGGTTATTGGTTTAGTAGCAAGTGACCTTATGGTGCCATATGATACAATATTATACTATTGGAATTTTCAATGTTAAAATATTTCATATAATATATATAACAACTGGTAACAACCCGCTATGAGTGAATATAACGAGTAGGTAATGATTATAATTATTGCTTTAGTAACACGTACCCTACTGGGGACATATAATACAATAAGGTACGATAGGAACTTTCAATGCTAAAATATGTTGTGTAATATATCAATCAACTTGTAACAACGTGCCAGGAGAGAATATAACCAGTAAATAATGATAAAGGTTATTGTTTTAGTAGCAAGTGCGCTAATGGTGCCATATGATTTTATATAGAACCATTGCAACTTTCCGTGTCAAGATATGGCATGTACTTTATCAAACATCTCGTAATAATATACGATGAGTGAATATAACAGTAAATAATGATAATGATTATTGATTAGGTAGCACGTGCCTTAATGGTACCGTATGATACTAGATGATACTATCGGAACTTTCAATGCTAAAATATGGCTTGTATAGCACAAAACAACTCGAAACCATGTGCCATGAGTGAATATAACAAATAAATAATGAAAATGGTTCTTTGTTTAGTAGCACGTGCCTTAATCTTACGATATGATAATATCTGATACCATTTGAAGTTTCAGTGATAAAATTTAGCATGTTATTTATCAAAAAACTGGTAATAATGTACAATGACTGAATATATCAGTAAATAATGATAATGGTTATTGGTTTAGTGGCACGTGACCTAATGGTGCCATATGATAACTTTGGTACTACTGAAATTTCAAAAACTAAGATGCGGCATGTTAGTATATCAAACAACTCGAAACGAATGTACCATGAATGAAAATAACGACTAAAAAATATAACAGTATTGGTTTAGTAGCACGTATAATAATGGTGCTATATGATACCATTCGGTACTATTTGAACTCTAAATGCTAAAATAAAAAACACATAATAACACATAATGAATATAACCAGTAAATAATGATAATGTCTGTTGTTTAGTAGCACTTGCCCTACTAGTGGGATGTGATACTACATGGTACCATTGGAACTTTCAGTGCTAAAATATGTCATGAAATATATCAAAAAACTCATAACAACCAGCCATGAATAAATGTAAACATTAAATAATGATCATTGTTTAGTAGCACGTGACCTGATGGTACTATATGATACCAGATGGTACTATTCTAACTTTCATTGATAAGATATGGCATGTTACGTATCCAACAACTCGTAATAATGTAACATGTGTGAATATAACGAGTAAATAATAATAATAAGCCCTACTGGTAGCATATGATACCAATATGTATCATTGGAACCTTCAATGCTAAAATATGGTATGTAATATATCCAAAAATTCATAACAACATGTAATGACTGAATAGAACGAGTAACCTATGGCAATATTTATTAGTTTAGTAGCACGTGCCCTGATGATATTATATGAAAATATATGGTAGTATTGGAACTTTCAATGATAGGATATGGCATATATTGTTCAAACAAATCGAAACAACGTCCTATAAGCGATAATATCGTGTAAGAAATGATAGTGGTTATTCGTTCAATAGCACATCCTCTAATGGTGCCACATGATACAAGATGGTATTATTGAAACAGTCAATGCTCTTATATAGCATGTAATATATCAAACAACTCGTAACAACATTTAATGAGTAAATATATCGAGGAAATAATAATAATGGTTTTTGATTAAGTAACACGTGACCTAATGTTGCCATATGAAACCATGTGGTACTCTTGGAACTTTCAGGGGTAATATATCAAACAACCCGTAACATCGTTCCTTGAATGAACGTGAAAATAATGAAAATAGTTATTCTTTATTAGCAATTGCCTCATTGGTGCCATATGATATATTATGCTTCTATTCAAACTTTTAATGCTAAGATACAGCATGTAATAAATCAAAGAACTCTTACCAACGTGCCATGAGTAAATAATTTCAATAATTTATTTTGCAGTTGCTCGTGCGTTAATTGTGCCATAAGAAACCTTGTGGTACCATTGGAACTTTCAATGTTAGGATAAGGCGTGTAATACATAAAAAAATCGTAACTACATGCCATGGGTGAATATAACGAGTAAATAATTGATTACAGTATTGGCATAAAAGCACGTATCCTAATCGTGAAATATGATACAATATTGTACCATTGGAACTCTGAATGCTACTAGCATGTAATATATCAAACAATTGTAACAACATGTATCAAGTGAAAATAACGTGTTAATAAGTATAATGGTTATTGTTTTAGGAGCACGTACCCTGATGATGCCCCATGATAAAATTATACACCATTGGAACTTGGAACCAAAGCTAATATATGGCATGTAATTTATCCAATAACTCGTAACAACGTACCGTGAGTGAATATAACCATTAAATAATAATAATGGTTATTGTTTAGTAGCACGTATCTCTATGGTGTCATATGATACCACATTGTACCGTTAGATTTTTCGATGCTAAGATGTGGCTTGTGATATATCAAATAACTCGTAGAAATATACCATGAGTGAATATAACGAATATCTATTCATTAGTATTTTTGGTTTAATAACACGTGCCCTAATAGTGCAATATGTTAACATAAGGTACCATTGGAATTTTCAGTGCTAAGATATGGCATGCCATTGTCTCAAACATCTAATAAAATGTAGCATAAACGAGTAAATAATGATAATGGTTATTGGTGTAGTAGCATATGATCTCATTGTGCCATATGATAGAAAATGGTACCATTGGAACTTTCAATGCTAAAATGACTTCCCATTTCTTCAATGTATTCATTCTTATATGAATACACTTTATGTCAATCATAAGCGTTTGATCTCCAGTTATTGTGTGGCTATGCTAGAATCCTACTTCATCCTAACTGATTGGCAACATCTGTTAACCAATATTCGCGATGCTAATTTTATGGTTAATGTGTTTTTAAATCAAGTCCGTTTAGGGTTAAATCGATATTTACCATATTATATGCCCTTGAATTATTCAAATTCTACAGTTCATCGTAGGAAGCCCTGTGTCATTTTCTCATTTGCGTGATATTGAATTCAAAAGCAAGCTTTATTTGAAATCGTGGCGACACCCTACAGTAATAAATGATAACCTTTTTAAAAATTCTCCAACAAATTGCGAGCCAAAATTAAGACGACTAAACAGATCTTTTTGACGAGTTTTTTGCCCGGATTATATCGAATGAAGATACGTGGCTGTTTTGAAAGGTCTTGTATCAGATAAGATGTCTTTTGATCCCGCGTTTGATAGTCTTGACGCAGCGACCCGGGATGATCTAACTGAGTTTCTTCAGGCTCTTTTACCTGTTTCAACTATTAATTCGCATGCTACTTTCAATGACGTTGACACAGTCCAGTTTGCAAATATTGTTTCAAGTTTTTATGTATCTCCCACAACACTTGCTGAGGTTATCGATGTTATGCGTAAATTAAAATCTCCTATGGCAATGGAACCCCTAGGTTTTCTTTCTAAAATTTTGGCTGCCTTCTCTCGCTTTTTCTTTCTAATTTTTTTTGTTAGCCCACCTATAGACTGCAATATTAATTGCTCAATTGTCACTGGTACTTTTCCATCGGCTCTTAAACAAGCAAGGGTTAGGCCCATATTTAAAAAAGGTGACCCGAAACTTTTGCTAACTATCGCCCGATAACATATCACACTTTTTTTGCGAAAGTCCTTGAGAGGCTTTTTAACATTCCTTTTTTCCCATTATATATTTTCAAATGATTTTATAATCACTAGCCAACACGGATTTGTTCCTAAAAGATCTACTATTACTGCTTGTTATTAACTCATTGAATTTGTGTTTACTAACATGTCTCTAATTAATCATGTTGTTGCCGTACACATCGACCTCTCTAAGGGTTTTGATTTAGTTTGTATTAAAAGACTTCTTTGTAAGTTGCCTCGTCAATATGGTAAATATGGTCCACCTTTGTTTTGATTAAAATCATATCTGACCAAAGGTATCTACTTTTTAAAAATGTTTGATTTCACCTCATTACCGATGACTTCTAGTGTCGGATACATCATTTGTCATTTTTTTCACCTTTACTATTCTTAATTTTTATAAGAGATATTGTCTACCATATTCAACCGGACTCTCCTTTAAAGATATTACTTTACGCTGATGACAATAATTTTTTTGCCGCCTCTCGTGATATCCCTTGTTTGACAGCACTGCTTAATGCATCTCTTTCTGATTTTTATATTTGAGTTAGTTATAATCATTTAATAGTTAATATAGATTCAGCTAAAGCGATGATCATCTATCACCTTAATAGATTAGGTATTCCAGATTTTCTTCCATTATATTTTTATAATTCCCTGCTTTCGTGAGTTTCATCTTAAACGTATCTTGGAATAACGATAACCCGTGATATTACATGGGATCTTCACCTTGATTTATTAATATCTAAATTGAACAGAAGGCAGGGTGTTATTTCTCGTTTACGTTATTTACCTAGGAGGATTTTCCTTCAGTTTTATTATGCAGTGATACACTCTTATCTATGCTTCAGCATCCTTTTTTGGGGACAAACTTCCGTCTATAATATTTGTAGAGTGCTGAAATTACAGAAATGGTTTTTAAGGACTTATTTAGGCTTGCCAAAAAGCTCATCTGTATGGACGAGATTTCATGAGCTCAGCTTACCTACGGTTTCCCAACTGTGTTCATTTGTGTTTGTTTATATGTGTTCAAAAGATCTAACTTATTGTTATCTGCTTATACCCCTATTAACTTAATTGGTAATTCTGTGACTCATAAGCATTTTACGAGATCGAACGGATCTCTTATTCCTCGATTGATGAGACATAATTATTTTCGTCGCTACCTATCTTATGTGGGCATCAAGTATTGGGCGTATTTACCTTTACACTTACGATCATTAAAGGATTTCAGAGCTTTTATAAACTTCTTCAACGTTATGCCTCTCCATTACCATCTAAATTTATAAATTAATATGTACAATAATTTAACTGATTATAGCTTCTGATCACTTATCATTTAACTCGTAGTACAATCTATGTCCATTTTAACTTTAATAGATTAAACTTTTGTTTATGATCATAATCTTTCCACGACTGACAATTGTATTTTCGTTGTTAATACTTAAATATTTATTTGGTTTAAATTTTTGTTAAGCTGAAGTTTTATTTTTTGTTTTGTTTATCTTGTACGATGACCCTTTGTGGACTTTTTTATTGGTATTTCGAACACAAAGGTAACAGAGGGTTCATCTTCTCTTTATTAATATTTTAAAAAAATATAAATAAATATATATATAGATATAAAAAATATATAAATAAAAACATAAAATATGGCACGAAATATATCAAACAACTCGTAACAATGTGCCATGAATAAATATAAAGAGTAAATAATAATAATGGTTATTTTTTAGTTGACACAATTGCGCCATGTAATGCAATATGTTACCATTGGAATTTTCAATGCTAATAAATGACATGTAATGCATTTAACAGCTCGAAGCAATTTGCCATGAGTAAATATAATTAGCAAATAATGATAATGGCTATTGTTTAGTAGTAAGTGCCCTTAACGTGTCATATGATACTATATTGTACAATTGAAACTTTCAATGCTAAGATATAGCATGTAATAAATCAAACAACTCGTAACAACGTGCCGTGAATGAATATAACGAGTAAATAATGATAACATGATTGGTTTGGTAGCACGTATCTAATCGGTGCTATATGATACCATATGGTACTATTGGAACCCTCAATGCTTAGATATGACATGTAATAGATCAAACAATCGTAACAACATGTAATGAATGAATATAACGAGTAAGTAATGGTTATGATTATTTTTTGGTAGCACGTGCCCTTATGTTGCTATATGATAATGTATGTTACCAATAGAACTTTCCATGATAGAATATGACATATAATATATCAAAAAACTCATAACAATGTACCATGAGTGAATATAGCGAGTAAAAAATGATAACGGTTATTGTTTTAGTAATACATACCCTAATGTTGCCCTATATCTTGATTTTTATAGACTGTACCCGGCGTTGCCCGGGATAATTACACTTGGATGCAAACAGAACAATCACAAAAAATTAAATTAAATTTTGCAATATCTAAAAGATAAACACATGAAAATGCTTAGAAATAATCCAGTAAAAATTCTTAATGAAAATTCGAAAAAAATCTTTTTAAAGGCTTACAATGGCTGGACCTCTCCAGGGATGATACTGCTAGTCTAAATAGTTTCTTACTCACGTAATCTTACCTTAGATGTATACTTAGTGTTGTTGCAATTTTCACTCTTCTCTCGATGTGTTGAAGTAAAACTTGGGTATTCATCACTTTGTACAGTCTAGCGGTCGTCGATTCTTCTATTTACTTGCTTCCCATTTTCTCAATACATCACAGAGCTAAAGGAGTGCTTCTTCTGTCGTCTTTCTACTCTTTCTCAATAGTCTGCTAACTCTCCATTATCTCCATTTATTGATCATTTTTAAAGATTTTCAAGAAATTGTTAAGTACTAAAAACTCTCTTTTCTAAGAAAAGCCTGAATAAGAGGAATTCTATGCATTGTTTCAAACTGAAACTTATCCATATTACATCATCATTTAATGTTCATTGTTATAATTCTTGGAAAGATTGCTTTAACATTACATCATCATTCTGTGCTCATTGTTATTGGTGAATTGCGCGTTGCTACCATTGTTGATGCGAAAACAATGGGCCTATTCTTGCACAAACTTTGCCTTGCATTGTTGGTCATGAGATATATATTGTTGGTTCATGCAGTGTGTTTGTGAATTGCGTGCTGATAACATTGTTGATCCCTATTGTTGTACAAACTTTGCCTTGCAGTGTTGGTCATGAGATGTTTCTCATTAATATGCCTTGCTATAACCATGAATATCGATTTTTTATCGACATTTATTATTTTTCCGAAATCTGAGAGAAACAGTGACCTTTCTCATGCTTTGAAGGTCATGTATGCGAAATTTTATCAAGATCGGAATAAAACTGTAGATTTGTATAAAAAACATACAGACAAACAGACATACAGACCCACAAACATCCTTCTTTATATATATAGATAGATTATTAAAACAAAATGACATAACAAGGCGGATTAGAATGTGAACGAATTCCCCGCTTATTACAAGAATTTAGCGTTGAAAAAATCGAGAGTTTAAACAGTGAAATTGAAGACAAATTATTCGAGGATGAAGTGATGTCGAAGATTATGAAGTAATTCGTCACCAGTGGAAAGCCCTTTGAGCAATGAAAATGTGTCTCACATTGATTCTGATTGCCTTGAAAGTCTTGTATGCAGAACTCTTTTGTTATGCCACTACGTCAAGCACTTTTAGGCAAAAACGATCATCGATGGACAGTTTCTAAAGGTAGAACAAGTGATAGGACATTGGCTTCTAATATTATACGAACATCTAGGGGTTCCACTCGACTGAATACTAACTTTATGAACCTTTAGAATGCTTTACTATATTTATAACCGAGGACATTGTGAAAGAGATAACAAAATGCACCAATGCAGAAATCAGATATGTTCTACAATGTCATACCGTAGCATAATAAACACATGGAACATGGCAATGTTTTATGGTATGTTGAATATGGCTTTATAAACGCATACATTAATTACTGTGATAATGTCACATCTAAACAAGATAAACCTCTTGGTTGTCATAATTTCCTGAGAAAACTGAGCAATGACTCGATGACTCCATGGATGTTGACTCAAAATTAGTGATATTTTACTAAAAAGACACGCTGAATCACCTACACAATGTGAGGATTTACCTGAGCCGAAGAAAAAGAGATATTAGGCCTTTTGTCGATCAAAAATTAGAAGGATAACAAAGTCAATGTGCGAAAATTGCAAGAATCCCATTTGTGTAGAGCAGAAGTCGAGCGCTTGTCCTAGGTGCATTTGAGGCCAAAATTATTAAAAAACGAGTTTTTACTCATAGTTAAAGATTACAAAAATATGATTTTAAAAAGTTAATAGTTAAAATTATAAGTCTGACGACGAGATCTCATATTTTTTTGGTTTCGTAAAGTAAGAAAAATCCATTTTTGTTATTTAAAGATTTTTCCCAATAAAAATACAAATAAACTTCAATGTTTTTCATTTGTTTTTTACAAAACAATATTTACAGTGATACATCACCACTTAAGCAAATATTTTATATACACAATCGAAAATTTGTGCACCCAGATATATACACAATTGTTATTGGTTTAATAGCACGTCCCCTAATGGTACTATATCATACAATATCATACCATATGTTACCATTAGAACTTTCAATGCTAAAAAATGGCATGATATATACCATACAACTCGTAACTATGTGCCGAGAATAAATATAAAGAGTAAGGATTGATAATGGTTATTGTTTAGTTGGCCTAAGTGTGCCATATGGTATCATATGATACAATTGGAACTTTCAATGCTAAAATATGGCATATAATGTATTAGACAACAAGGAACAATGTACCATGATTGAATATAACGAGTAAATAAAGATAACAGTATTGGCTTAGTAGCACGTATCGTAATGGTGCCATATGATACCATATAGTACCATTGAAGGTGTCAATACTAACATATAGCATGTAATATATCAAACAAACGTAAATAATTATAATTATCAACTGAAGATGCTCTCCAAGCTTGGGTAATGATTTTTCGATTAAAAAATGGAAGGAAAAATTTTGCGACCCCGATTCGAAACAAGAACCTCGATTCTCATGGCTGACGCCTCTACCAATTGGGCTATTGCAGAAACCAACGACAGCCAAGCTGTCACAAGGTGTCTTAAAGACAGCCAAGTTGTCACGGTTGAAAGCCCAATGGGAGACGGGACCTGGCCCGCAGATCGAAAATTTCTCCACTCCAAACTTTCAGAAATTTGATGAACTCACAAGTAAATAATTATATTTATCAACTGTAGATGCTCCCCAAGAATAGGTAATGATTTTTTGATTGAAAATTGGAAGGAAAAATTCTGCAACACGGATTCGAACTAAGAACCTCGACTATCATGGCCGACGCTTCTACCAATTGGGCTATCGCAGGCACCACTGAAAGCCAAGCTGTCTCAAGGTGTTTTAAAGACAACCAACTTGTTACAGTTGAAAGCACAATGGGAGACGGGAAGCTGGCCGGGAACCTGATCGAGAATTACTCCACTCCAAACCATCAGAAAGTTGATGAACTCACGAGTAAAAAATAATTATTCTCCAGTTGATAATTATAATTTTTTACTTGTGAGTTCATCAACTTTCTGAGGGTTTGGAGTAGAGAAATTCTAGATCTGCGGGCCAGGTTCCGATCTGCCATTGGGCTTTTCATCTTGAAAACTTGGTTGTCTTGGTTAAGACAGCAGAATTTTTTCTTCCATTTATTAATCGAAAAATCAAACAAACGTAATAACATGATTTGAGTGAACATAGCGAGTAAATAATGAAAATAGTTATTTGTTTAGAAGCACGTACACTAATGGTGCCTTATGATAACCTTGGTACCATTGGAACTTTCCATGCTAAGGTATGGCATGTAATTTTTCAATCAACTGATAGTATTTTACTATGAGCTATTATAACGAGTAAATAATAATAATGAAGCAAGTTATAGAAGCATGTGCCCGAATAATGCTACATGATACAATACGGTACCATTGAAACAGTCAATGTTTGAATATAGCATGTAATGTATCAAACAACTCGTAAAATCATGTAATGAGTGATTAACGAGTAAATAATGATAATGGTTATTGGTTTAATAGCACGTCACATAAATGCGTTATATAATACATTATGGTATAATGGGAAATTTCTCAATGCTAAAATGTGTCAGGTGATATATCAAACAACTCTTAACAATGTGCCAAGAGCAAATAAAACGAGTAAATAATCATATGTGTTATTAGTTTATTAGCACGTCACCTAATAGCGCCATTTCATACAATATGGTACCATTGAAACTTTTAGTGCTAAAATACGGCATTTAATCTATAAAACAACACGAATCAATGTACCATTAGTAAATAATGATAACAGTGTTGGTTTAGTAGCACGTATCGTAATGGTGCTTTATGACACCATATGGTACCATTAGAACTCTCAATGCTGTGATATGGGATGTAATATAACAAACAATCTTAACAACATGTAATGAGCGAATATAACGAGTAAATAATGATAATGGTTATTTGTTTAGTAGCACTAACCCTAATTGTATGTTGCACATACCCTAAATGGTGCTTTATAATAAGTTTGGTAACATTGGAACTTTAAAATATAAGTTGCGGCTTGTATTTATCAAACAACTCGTAACAACGTCCTATGAGTTAATATAATGGGTAAAAAATTAAAATGGTTATTGTTTATTAGCACGTGCTTATGTGTGTCATATAATACTATATGCGGTATTATTGGGACTTTTAATATTAATATATGGCATCTAATAGATCAAATATATCGTAACAACGTGCCATGAGTGAATATAACAAGTAGCTAATGATAATGTTTATTGCTTTTTTAGGACGTGTCCTAATTTTGCCATAATGTATGGCAACATTGTAACTTTCAGGGAAAAGATATGGCATGTAATGTATCAAACATCTCGAAACAATGTTCCAAGAGTGAATATAACGAGTGAATAATAATAATGGTTTTTGGTTTAGTAGAACTTGCCATAATGGTGTGATTTGTTACAAGATGGCACAATTGAAACAGTCAATGTTATTAAACAATGATATAGGTATTGGTTTATTAGCATGTGTCCTAATAAGCTTATATGATACTATATAGTATAATTAGAAATTTCAATGCTATTGTTTACTAGCACGTGTCTTAATGGTACCATAAGATACAATATGGTACTATTATAAATTTCAATGCTAAAATATGGCATGTAATTTTAGTAACAACTTCTAACAATGTACCATGAGTAAATATAAAGACGAAATAATTATACTGGGGTTTCGTTTTGTAACACCAGAACTATCAGTGCCTTAAGATGCCAAATGGTACCACTGGAACTTTCAAAGCTAAGATATGGCATGTAATATATCAAATAATTCGTAAAAACGCGCCATGAATTAAACATAAAGAGTAAAAAATGATAATGGTTATTGGTTTTATAGAACGTGGCCTAATAGTTACTTATGGAAACATATGGTACTATTGGAACGCTCGATGCTAATATAAGCAATGAACTAAATTGTCTAGAAATCTTATGTGGATAATGCAGATGATAAACTTGAGAATAAAATGAAACTCTTTTTCCACAACGAAACA
>JAHWFO010093655.1:7932-20870 GCA_023313115.1 Rhysida immarginata
ATAATAATAATAATAATAATAATAATAATAATAATAATAATAATAATTAGTTTTATTATGATGGCCTTCGTTTGATGACGTCAGAAAAAAATACGTCATTGTGTGCAGGCCTTATTTATTTAAATATTCAGGTGTTCCCTGAATCCGTTCCCGTCATTCAGTGCGGCATTAAAGATAGTTTCATTCAACCTTTCAAATACGTCTACTCATTATATGAGAAATATTCATTCTGTAATTGCTTAAACAACAACCAGGAAGAAAACGTCCACTGCGTACTATGCAGTGAGAAACTAGAGAAAGAAATTAAAGTAAGAATGAAAATCTTCCATTCACGAAAATTCCATTCATTTACTTACGTTGCTCGGAATGGAGAGAAGCCTTTATCAATGAAGAGAATGTTGCAACCGTCAGGATACGAAAGAGTAGCACCCACTGTGCCATCGCCATTGCAAAATGTAATCGCCTTAAAAGCGATCACTATGCAGAAGGTAAATCAGTTTATTTTATACGTGTAGTTTGAAACACTGGAATTACAGTAACGAATTACTATCGTTACTACAGCGACCGTGAAATTGCAGCAATGAATGCTGGGAAAGATTCCGCGCTACAAAAACTGTCAGCGAATCCCGATCGATATTTCCTTTTCTCCTTTTGAAGAAGGTAGTATAAAACTTCGTTCTTTGATCCTATACAATGAGCAATTTTAAATATTATTTAAAAAGGTTTTGAAATCTTCATTTTCAAAACAGAAATATTCAGCATAATTAAACACTTACGTAAATATTAGGAATGTTTATTGTACTTATATTCAATTCCTTTCATTCGTTCATTGTCGGTAGCCGACGACATGGCGTCGGGTGTGCCTGCTGAATAAACGTGATTAAGACAGTATCATGATTGAATTTTAACCTGAATCCGAGTGATTTTCATCATTTGCCAAATTTAAAGACGGGCATTCATTTCACCATGGATGATAAAGTGAAAACGCTTTTCCATGAGTTTTCCGCGGTTAAAATTTCAATCAGCGCGCAATGTCTTAAACGCGTTGACAAAACAGGGAAACTGAAGGATGACTGCTTAGCAGATGAAATGTACTTATGTCACAAATAAATATCTTTGTGGACAAATGGAACGTCTCTTACTTACTTACTTACTTACTTACTTACTTTTCAAACCCGCTTATCCGTTAGGGTCGCGGGGGCAGCAGCCCTTTGGAGATATGCCAATGCTTATTTCTGTCTGCCATTGCTTAGGGGCCTGTCCAGATATCCAAGCAACCTGACACACTCAAGTCAGCCACATCCTGATTTAAGGCCTTTAACATCTCGGACCGGATTTCATCACCTGCAGCTTTGCCAGTTTTCAGGGACTTAATTGCCCATCTGACTTCTGTTTCAGTGATACTTCCGTGACTATTCTCCGCTCCAAGGTGCACCTCATGTGCCTCAGTTGTTGCTGTCACCGGATTAAGAAGAGATGCAAAGTATTCCTTCCATCTATGCAATACGCTCTCCTCCGTTTTCAGAAGCCTCCCATCTGAACTCTAATAGTTTGTGATGAGAGAGACTTCTTTCCACGGAGGCGGCGCACGTTTTGCCAGAACACCTTGTTTGCCGAACCATAGTCTGCCTCCAATTTCTCCCCGAACTCCTCCCAGGCCTTGGCTTTAGCTGTTGATACAGTCTTTGCTGCTGCTTTTCGCGCCTCAGTGTACCGCACTCGACTCGAAGTTGACTTATTTGCAAGCCATAGCAAATAGGCTTCCTTCTTTGCCTTGACAGCTTCTTGGACTTCACCATTCCACCATGCAGTCCTTTTCTCACCGCCCTGCGCCACACTCAGCCGCTTACGACCACAGCACAATGCAGCCGAAGTAATCACAGCAGTTTTAAACAACTGCCACTCCTCTTCAACAGTACCACGATCACTGGGTAGTTCTTTGAAACTTGAAGATATGTTATCTGCAAAGGTCTTCCTCACAGCTCTATCCTCCAATGCCTCCCATTTGATGCGCCAAGTTTGTCTAAACCTAGTACTTCGCTTGGTTGGCATGGATTCAGAGAACCGCAAAGTGCAGACAACAAGGTGGTGATCAGTTGATAGTTCTGCCCCTCTTCTCAAACGAGTATTCAACACTGATCGGAATAAGTCGGCTGAAACGATTACAAAATCAATCGGTGACTTCTGGTCCATTGCATCCCTGTACCAGGTATACTTGTGCTGGAAGAAGGTGTTTGTGATGGAAAGTCCATTGTTACAACAGAGATCCAACAAGCACCTCCCACTCGCATTTAAATCAGGGTCACCATTCCTCCCAATCACGCCTTTCCACGTTTGGTCATCAGCCCCTACGTGTGCATTGAAGTCGCCCACCAGGATGACAGAATCTGCACTCCCTCTCCTGCTAAGAGCAGCATCAACTTCATCTAGAAAAAGTGGGTACTCTGTGACTGCATTCGGAGCATATGCAACGAATAGAGAGAGAGATCGTTTCCCTATCTGAAGCCTCAGGAGACTTAGCCTTCCACCTAAAGGGTTCCAATCTGCAACATAATAACTCTGTCCACAGTTCCAGAACCCGCACGTTTCGTAGAGGTAATACCTATGATATCCAGTCGATACCGTTTGGCTTCCTCCACTAACTCTGATTCCTTTCCTGTCATGGAGAATACGTTCCAAGTGCCGATTGACAGCACCCGATCCCGTTGTCGCTTTACCCGTTTCTCCTGCTGGGTAAAGGCATGCGCTGCCCCCGACCGTTTCCCCAAGCGCATAGCGAGTGCACTGGTGAGGCTTCTCGGAGGCATTGCTCCGAGATAACAACCGGGAGACTGTCGACTATTTTTCGAACGAGAGCCACTGCCTAACTCCCGAACGCGGGTGACTTTAACCTGCGCCACACACGAAGCAGTATGAATTCTCTCATTCGTCGACATCATAAGATATATGTTTGTTTGGATACTCTTCGTCTCAGTTCTCAACCATGACCTTTCTGGCAAGGGTGACCCTAAAGTAGCAGTGCTACAACCAGCATAGCTCACAGAATCCCTGAAGCACCCAAACCCCTGACCCACGGTAAGGGGGCATCCACTCAGGGGATGGAACGTCTCCGGATTCTTAAAGATTCTTCTAAAATTTAGCCAAGTATGTCTCAAATTGCAATATGAAGTCTCCACCCATTCCGAAGAAATTGTGGTCGTTTTTCTATAATGTATTGTATATCCTCAGAATCTTCAGCAACACTCTTAGCAATTTCCTGTAAAGGAATGTGCTGGAGAACTGCATATTGATAAGTCATTCCTTGAGAGACAAAAGAAGATGGAATATGTTTCGCTTTATATCCCTCTAGAATGAATCATGGCCGTATTTTCACTATTTTGCAAGTGAAAATTTTACAACAGCATCTCAACTATCAGCAAAGAGAAGCAGAACCTCATAATATATCTCTATTTGAACAGCGTTATGATCAGGAGTTTTCAATACATAGCACCTATCAGGCACAAACAGGTCAAATGAAGATAGCTTGTGAAAGTTTTGGAATATGAGATCTCTTACGCCTCACTAGAATGACGTAATGTTATCCACCGATCTTTACTGCAACCGTATTGATGTCGAATTCTGTGACAACATTAGCAGAAACGACAAGTCCATCTTACTTAGTATTTGAAAGTTTGACTTTCTTGTACAAATTAAACCATAAGTACATTGTTTCACGGGATAACTAGCGCGTAACGTCTTTTCATAAGTTTCTGTGACTGTTTTCATTTTATAGCTATGTGGTGAGCCTGTGTCATTTTAAAGCTATTATTTCCGTCAGATTGTGTAAACTAAAAGCCCTCCAACACTGAGAGCGCTTCAGTCTCTGGTGTGTTTTTTCAGGGCGAAACCCATATGAAAGCAATACTGCTGTTTTACTTTTAAAATTAAACTTCATAAATAATTTTAACGTTTCAGTTAGTAAATGTGGAGTCATTGTGTTTGCAAAATCAGGTGAAACAACTTGATACAGATTGAAATGAGCCAAACAAACTCAAATCATTTTGATGCACTGGCTTGAGCTTGAGCTTAAATATGGATAATGGGTTCCAAAAATGAACTTATAAATTTCTTCAGAAGAGTATCTAAGGTTGGAGAGTTTTTAAATACTAAAAGTACTGTATTTGTAAAATGTATTTAAAATACTATTTAGAGCATGTATTTTAAATTAAATTTAAAATATAATTTTCTGGACATAACACTTGAACCTCATTTATTATTAAAATATAACAGTCTTTTGACAAATATTGCATCATAGCGCAATACTTGTTTATCAATTAAAACCTTGTAAAAAATGAATAGTATTGAAGTGTTTTGCTTGCACTCCGCTCTCATGATACTCTCAAAACAGCATCTCCCGAAAGCTTCACTACTTTCCTAGGAAAAGACACCTTTTCATTCCCTATATTCCTGTTCTTCAATAAACAACGTTCTTCAAAGTCAAAGGTCGAACACGTAGTTTTCGCTTGCACCTAATTCCCGTGGAATTTTTTAACCCATTTCTCTCGGAACTGAGAAGAAATGCCTATTCTCTGCGTTTTTCTTTTTTTTTTTTTTGTTTTTTATCCATTTTTGCAGCCAGGAACGCAAGATATACTTCCCATTCTGTATTCGTTACTATGGAGAAAGTAGCGTCTTTCAAGCGCAGAGCTACATGTGGAACTCGTACGAACTACTCAAAAAACAGTAGCATTAGAATAGTTAGAGTTGGAGAACTTTTAGTTTTACACACCCTGCTTACGTTTTGTGGTATGCGCAAATTCAAGAGCTGTTAACAAAGCAAATCACTGCTGTAAAGTGCTGGCTAATTTTGGAGCAGCCGACTCTAATTATTACGAAAGAAAGCCTGCTATTTTAAAATACGTGAGCTGATAAAAAAGTAAGGTTTAAGAAAATGTTGTCAAAGAATCAGTCTCAGTCTTTGTTGATCAGTCTTCGTATTTTCATTTTTGTTTATCTGTTAAACATTCAAAGAGTGTTTATTAAATTAAAGTAATTAAAAATCTTAATTACAGAGTCAAGAACACACGAATTTATTGGACTAAATAATTTCTCTACACAATATAATTATTACTGAAAAAAAGTTATTTGAGCATTATTGACAAAGTTCATTATCATTGTAAAGAAATGAAATGCATTGGTATTTATTGGATTGTTTAGCATGCAGATTAATAATTACCATTTAGGATCTTAACATCATATTTACTTTCAAATATTACTCATATTTTATTCTATTAATTATTATTGTTAAAGATTTTAAGTATCATTATTAAAAATTCTTCAAAAAGATGTTCTCGTTATGCATTCGTAGCGCTGAAATGTAAAGAAATAAATTCTGATATTTTAATTTAACTATTGAAGGCCGAGCTAAAAATTAAAACAAAATTATATAGAGAATTTCAAAAAATACGTGATAAAATTGACAAAAAGTTTATAAAAAGGTAATATATTCTGATAGAAATATATTAAAGTAAGAACTTATACAATAAATTATGTTCAAGTTCAATAAAATAAGCAAAAATGAAATTCTGAAAATTTTTTCCTCAAAGATTGCGTTCTACTTGTATACAATGTTTCTGTCTAAATAAACAATTAAAATCATGTTGATAGTAATAATGATAGTTGGTCCAGACTTTGTGTTCATGGACGACAATGCCCGTCCACACGGGGCGAACATGGTATCGGATGTTCTTGAGAGTGAGGATATCAAGGGTTTGCAGTGGCCCGCTTACTCCCCAATCTCAATCCCATAGAACATGCCTGGGACCCTCTTGGTAAACGTGTGGCACAAAGGAATCCCCCTCCCAGAACGCTGCAGGAACTGACAACTGCGTTACAGGAAGAATGGGAAAATATACCGACTGCTCTTCTCAACAGTCTGGTGGAAAGCATGCCAAACAGATACAAAACATGCATTGCGGTTCGAGGAGGCAGTACTCACTACTAAGAGTCTCACGTTTCAAACCGGTAACAAACAACCAACATTTTTTTTAATCACTCATTGATGCTTCATGATACCTCTTCTGCTTTTGCCATTATGTTCGTTTCCTTAGTTCAAATTCCATGCCATTTTGTGTTCATACAATCACTATAATACGTCTACTGAAGTTTTGGTAACGTTTATTTCTTGGGACAGTATTTATTGACAAAAAAGTTGCTGTTCCTTAGCAATTGTCAAGCAGTGTAGAATCAGCAATTTAAATGGTTTCCAAAATACTGACCTGAATAATCCAACCAAAATTTATCCGATAATTGCCTAGGTAAGGCGTATCTACTACAATTAGCAATGGTGACTTCATTTCCCACATTCGATTTTGACGATTTGTTTTAAACGTTTAAAACGATTTTCATTTATTTGATCTTTCGATTAAAAACATTTATTTAAACCGTTAAACCAGCTATTGATTTTGTTGGGACGTTTTTCATTTTTGAAAAAGCCAGGAATAAAAGGCGAAATCGGTCGGTGTGCCTTCTTTCCCACTATGTACTGCAAGGCCTCCATCAACTTCATCAAGAAAGACAGTATACAGAGAACTCTCCATTTCATAACGTAAATGTTTTTTAATTAAAAAATGAATTAAAAGTAAAATTAAAAAAAAAATACAAATATAACTTACCATGAGACAAAAATGTATTAATTATTCACAAAATTACCATCTTCCTTTCGAATATCAATTGGATTTTGAACACAATCATTTAACATATGAGCTAAAAGAGTGAAAATTTAGAAATTATTCTCACAGACATTTTAATTAAAGAGATTTTGGGATGTAATAGCGATTATATCCGAGCTTCAAATGCATCAAAAAAGTTAAATATTAGATTAATATCAGTAGAATTAGGCAAAATAGAAGACATCGGTTACATAGAGGAAAGATTTTAAAATAGCAATACGATTAGAAGAAATCGTGCGACTTTTAACAGAATAAGTGCTGGGGGTGGAGGGGATAGATGGATTAAATGTAGTGAAAAAGAAGAAGTGATCCGAAATCGAGACGTCAATGGTTTCTCTAAGAACTGGAGTTAGATTGGAGACACAGGAGTCCACGGCAGAAAAGGTACGATGCTGTAAAGAATAATGAGAAAAGGAATTGTAATAGGTGTAAGACAACAGGATCCAAAAGTAAGTTTAAAGAGGACGAAGGTTTGTTAAAATCGATGTTGAAGTCCCCTAATAAAATTAGTGATTTACCAGACATTTATAGTTCGAGGAGTAACGTGGATATATATGAGCAAAAAGAAAGGTAATGACCAGAGGGAGGCCTATATAAAACAATAAGGATGTACATGTATTAATGGTTTATTCAGAATGTTAAGATTTCGAAGCTCTTCATTGACCTGCGTAAACTGAGGGATATTAATAAATGTATTGGGAATAGAAATATACACAACTATACCACCTCCTTGTTTATTAGTACGATTTATATAGTTATAATTAGGGATAATAGGTAAATCATGTGAGCTATAACACCACGTCTCATTCAGAACAATTACCTTAGAAAACGAGACAATAGAATCTAAAGTGATAAGACTTGCAGAGAAATTTGCTCGGATATTGCGGACATTTAAATAAAATAGTGAGAAATTCCGATCATGGAAGGAAATCTGTATATCTCTGGCTAACCTATTTAGTGTATCAATAGAAACGGACAGAAGAAAGCTTGCCATAGAGAATACTGGATTAAATGAATAGGAAGTATTGACAACTGGAGAGAACAAGCGAGAACTAGGAAAATGATAAAGAATAGTGATAAAAGGAAGCGAAATAAATGGAAATGAGCAATGAATCTAAGCTAAAGGTTGACACGGAGATTTGTTATAAGGGAGTAAGATAGAAGTTAGATAAGAATAAACAATATAAAAAAATAAAATTAGAATAAAGTGGAAAGAATAAATAAAACGATAGATGGGAATAGGTTGCCATATCGGCTAAGAACGGAGTTATAAGAGCTAGTAAATGAATTATTATTAAGAGCGAGACTCTTAGGAATAAAATAAACCGCTAAAGTCGGTGATAAACATGAATTAATTATTATATTTATATTACTAAAGATATAGTGGGAAAACTAAAAGAGAAACATAAACGATAAAATTAAAAAAAAACAGAATGAAAGGGATATCAAATTATACGGAAGTATGAACGACAATAAATATACGTTAAATATTTAGTATAAAAATGATAGTGACAGAGAAAAACTTAATTATCAAAAAGTTATTTAAAATGAAACAAAAAAATGCCTTAAACACTATTATAGCAAGCAAAATTAAACAGTAGTAATAAATTAATCTGTATACCAGGTGATCCAAAAGTGTGTTACACCTTTTTTTACATTGTTAACCACATTTTCAGTAGCTACATTCAAAAACTTCGTGCTAGTCGTGTTAAGCTATAGCACGATCCGTGCTGAGTTAATTTTTGAATGTGCTCGTGTTGTCTGTGCTGTCGAGCACGATTTGTGTTGCCACTTGAGTTGAGACCGATCAGGCAGAGTATTGCTACATCACCTACGGTAGAGTATAGTTGGTCATATTTCTATCAATAATAAGCACGAAATTTTACTCTACCGCGTAGCCCACGAGAAAGACAGGCCCTGGCGCGGAAAAGTCACCTGATCATCTTAGTCCGAATAACAATGTAACCTTCATTGTTTCCATCTTGGATTTTAACAATCAGCAATTTTTCGTTTGTTGGAAACAATGAAGATTGGATTGTTACTTGGACTAAGATGATCAGGTGACTTTCCGCGCCAGGGCCTGTCTTTCACGTGGGCTACGATCCTACCGTAGGTGATTTATTTATTTATTTATTTATTTATTTATTTATTTATTTATTTATTGTGAACATAACAGGTTTCCCCAATTACTATGTTCACTAAAAATTGCAATTACAGTTCGAAAGTTTTTACAAATATTTCAAAACTTGCAATTCACATTTGCAATTTGAAAATCAAAAACAAGAGTAATTACATAAATGAAGTAACATAAACAAAAGTAAATGAATAAAAACTGATTATTTTATAAAAAATGAAAATATTAATGAAAGCTATTGACACACAAGTGGTAAGAAATTATTACAAGAAGTTAGAAATTGATTTTGACTCATACTAAAAATATCAATCGGTAGAGGGTGTATTTTATTGTAAAAAGACAACATTCTAAGTATTGGCGAATTTTTGTGCGAGTCCGTATTAACCCTTGGAATAAAGAATAAATTACGAAACCTGTTCGGAGAAATATTAGGAACATAAAAACTTATTTTTTTCTCTTATATTGGGATCATCAATTTCATTATATAATAGTTTGTATAAAAATACGACCAACTGACAATTCCTTCTATGTGAAAGAGTATGGATTTGAAATGAGTGAAGCAATGATTCATAAGAAATAAATGTAGGGAAATATCGAAAAATTCTATAAAATAAATATCTTAGGAATTTAGCTTGAACAGCTTCAATAAGTTTAATATATTTGGTAGTATATGGACTCCATATAATTGATGCATATTCAAGCTTAGATCTTACAAATGCGTTATATAAAATAAGCAACACTCTTAAATTATTAAATTGATATGAGTTACGAATTACAAATACAAGATTTCTATGCGCAATGCTAACAACGTTATTAATATGGTTTGCAAAATATAAATCTTTACTAAAGGTAACACCAAGATCAGTTTTTTTGTTAACATATTGTAATATTGTTCCATCAATCCTATAATTAAAAACAATGTTTTTCTTGAGCCTAGAAAAGGTCATTACTTCACATTTAGATGTATTAAATGGGAGATTATTTTCCTTACTCCATTTATTTAAGGCATACAAATCATTTTGAAGATTAACACAATCGGAGGTAGATTTAATAGAACTAAAAATTTTAAGATCATCCGCAAATAACAAAATTTTAGAAAACTGGATAGTAGCCGAAACGTCATTAATGAATAAAAGAAATAATAAAGGACCTAAGTTTGATCCTTGTGGTACTCCAGAATATACAGGGAATTTATATGATGAACAATTTTTGTACAGTACAAGTTGAGATCTCTGTTTTAAATAAGATGCTATCAAAGATAACATAGATTCAGAAAAACTGTATAAGGATAATTTTGCAATTAATTTATCGTGATCAACTTTATCGAATGCTTTCTGAAAATCAGTGTATATAACATCAACTTGAAGTCTATTATCCAACTCACTAGAAACATAATGAACAAAGTTACATAAGTTTGTTACAGTTGATCTATTAAGCATAAATCCATGTTGATTGATACAAATACTATCTTGAACATGTTTAAATATAAATTTGTAAAGTATAATTTCAAATATTTTTGATGGAGTTGATAAAATGGCCACCGGTCTGTAATTGCTAATTAGATTGGAATCACCAGATTTAAAAATTGGAGTTACTTTAGTTAACCTCCATTTGTCGGGGAAAGTACTAGTTTTAATAATAAGGTTATAAATTATATATAATGGTTCTGTGAAAAGATCTTTGCAACCTTTAAACAGATACGGTGGTATTCCATCAGGCCCAGATGATCTCTTGGGCTTCAATGTTTTAATAGCAAGTTTAATATCGGCCTTGGAGATTTCTTTAATACATAAATCATTTGAGATCATAGGGGGGGAGGCTGCGGCATTACGATAAATACAATACCGAGCAGGATTTTTTGAGTAAACTGATCTAAAGTAATCCGCAAAACAATTGGCAATATCCTGAGACTTACACAGAATTGCATTGTTAAAATTCATTTGCGTTCCTAATGTGTTTTGTTTCTTCTTGGCCTTTATAAAATTCCAGAAGTTACTACTATTTACAGTTATATTTGATTCTATACAAATTACATATGAGTCAAACGCCAACTTAATATCTTTTTTAATCTGTTTTCTAATTTCCTTAAATTTATTTAACCAATATTCTGATTCATGTTTTTTCTTCCTAATTTCTTCTTTAACCTTTAGATTTTTAATTATTGAATTATTAAACCAAATAGGATATTTTCGTTTATAAGATTTAACTTTTGGAACACATTCATCAAGTGCTGAAAAAATCTTATTATAAAATAGATCAACCGCAGTATTTACATTTTCACAAACAATTAAATGTAAATAACAGTGATGTAACAATGTATGATTTTTCCGTGAGCAGGCTTTCTCTCTAGGCGGTATTGTTTTGTCTGCCTGAAACAACAATGGAAATCAGTTAAATGAACAGGTCGTTAGCATCCAGTAAAGCGTGGTTCCCACTAGCGTAAAAACAACAACAGAAACCACAAGGCAGAAAAAATTTATGATGTCACTTCCTGCTTTCGTCTCTTCTGCCCGGCTGAAAACTTCTGCTTTTTGGAGTTGGGTTGAGTTCAACTTTTTGTGGCATCAGCAGGGCAGAAACCGTTGCTCAGCCAATAGAAAACGATCTCTGCGGTGACGTCACCGTGACGTCCTCTCTCTCTCACAAAATAAAAATGTCGGACACTCAGCTCGCAAAGGTGAAGAGGCCGAGAAAGAAAATTGATGTGGAAGCGCTAATAGAAGTGGTGTGAAATAAATTGATCAAATTAAATTGAATAAACAACGATTGAATACAAAAATTCGATATGATGATTGATGAGGAATGAACGTTCGTAGCCTACAGTGTGCAGTCGAAGCGGACCGTTTAGATCGATCGACGGCTTAGGTGCAGTGTATTTGTGTTGGACAAGAAAGCCAAATTACAGCAAAGGATGGCGCTTGGATAGCAGACTACTGTTGTCTCATGCTTTTGAATTTCTGCCATGTGGGACACCTCCAGAAGCAGAAAGTAAACAGGCAGAAACAAATACGCCCTTGTTTCTGCCCTCTTGTTTTCTGCTAGTGGGAACACACTTAAGTCGTGTCCTAATTATCGTGGTTACAATTTTCCCACCAGATGGAGATGGTGGAGCTATTAGCGATAGGCACTTTACTTTCAACCCAATCTTCTCCGATTATCAAAAATAACTTTTCTGCTTTCCATAACCGATGTTCTTGAACAAATAGACTTCCTTCTACACTAATTAATCATGGGATGATGGCGCAATTAATTCGTATAACTATAAAATATTCAGGGAAGCGGCATTTTTCCGCCATTACAGCTTTTCATGAGAGAGATGAGGAATGCTACAATGAGCATGCGCGCCAATGTCGTGCTAGAGAGCTAACACGAACCACAGCCAGCCTACATGATTAGAGAAGGCTGTACACGAACACGGACGAAAATACCCCGTGCTCCGTGCTAGGCGTTTTGCAACACAGAACACGGTTCATGCAGGAAGTGACATCAGATTTTTAGCAACACGACACGCTTAACACGACTAGCACGGAGTTTTTGAATGTAGCTTGTGATTACTTGCACGTTTATGATTTGTATTGTTTTAGAGCTAACAATGTATGTCCCTTAACAATGTTTTCCCACCATTACGGATTTTCATGAGAGATGAGGAATGCTACAATGAGCATGCGCGCCAATGTCGTGCTAGAGAACTAACACGAACACGGACGTAAAAAGCCCGTGCTCCGTGCTAGGCGTTTTGCAATACGGGACACGGTTCGTGCAGGAAGTGACATCAGATTTTAGCAACACGACACGCTTAACACGACTAACACGGACTTTTTGAATGTAGCTAGTGTTTGCTTTACAGCAATTCAATGCTTTCATAAGAATCACGAGACACGTGCAACATTGTTTTGCAACTTTTGGATAACCCGGTATATAAAAACCAAATACCACTCATTGACTGACTCACTCATTACGAAATCTCCAGAACTATGAAGCATACACACTTGAAATTTGGCAAGTACAGGGTCTTTATAATTAAAGTTCCATTTTGACATGGCCATAAAAAAACTACTGGACCAAAAGCTATAATACTTGGTAATATTATACAA
>JAHWFO010093659.1:0-10227 GCA_023313115.1 Rhysida immarginata
TTATTTTGGGCTCCTACTGATGAAGATCACATGTGTGATCGAAAAAACCTTTTTTTACGGTTTGTTTTTCAATTTATTGTGGACTAAACCGTAAATCGTTTGATGGTTAAAACATAGTTGCCATGACTTATGCCTCAACGCTGACATTTTGGTCAGCATTTGACATGTTTCGCCAAAATGTTAACAAAAATGAATAATAAAATCACTCAAAATTCTTCAAATTTCTTCAACATATCCGGTTCCCACGGTTCTTCAACTCGACAATTCTTCAAAAAATATGTACTATTTCATTCAAATCTTCATTTCTTCAAGAACCTGGCCTGGATCCTTATGAACCTTAATTCTTCTAAAATATTACTGCATTTCTTTAAGTCGTTCAGCATCTTGTACAATATTTGACTATAATTGGCGAACTATATACATTGCTTTGCAATGAAATTGCCCCACTAACAAGGAGTTATCCGACCTTATCCATATTATTGGGGGCGTTCGTCTACCTCCGACTAGTAAACAATTAGATGCATGCTCACGAGACATGGCCATTTGGGTTGATACAGGCTGTATAGGCTCATCAGTTGACACCTGTGCGAGACGTTCCATGCAGTAGGGAGGAAGAAACTGCCTCGTGAACGTACAGTACTGTAATCCACACAACGGTCTCAATGCCACGACAACGACAACCGTTCACGCAATTAACGGACTTTGAATGAGGTCGGATTATTGGCCTCTCCAAGGCTGGATGGTCAACCAGACGTATGCTGTCCATATGTCGCGGGACGCACGAACGGTAAACTGATGTTGGAGGCAATGGCGAGTGGAAGGCACACATGCCAGAAGACCAGGCTCTGGGGCCCGGAGAAGCACGTCAGCTCGTACTGATAGGCGGATACTGCGAACAGCGCCAGCGGACAGAACCATCACCCTGCGGCAACTGCGCGACATCACTATTCCAGATACTGCTCCAGTGTCAATAGCGACAATAGCATGCCGGTTACACGTCTGCGAGGCGTCCATTGTTGTGTCTTCCTTTGACACCGCGCGATACGACTTCAATGGTGTCGTGAACGAGTGGGCTGGCGAATGGAATGGCGCCCGGTAGTCTTCAGCGACGAATCCTGCTTTTGTTTGGACACCGACGACAGACGCGGACGGGTGTGGCGCAGACCATTGGAACGTGCCAATGAACAATGCATCCAGTATCGCCAACACCCGGGATCATGGTTTGGGGTGCCATCAGCTACGATACTAGAACGCCTTTAGTCACCATCCAAGGCACCCTGACAGCAGCACGGTACGTCACAGAGATTCTGCATACCCGGCGCAGTCTTTCAGCAGGATAACGCCAGACCGCACACGGAAAACATGAGCATGGCATGTCTGCATGATGTCGACTGCCTGCCATGGCCCGCGAAGTCCCCAGACCTCTTGCCAATTGAGCACATGTGGGACATGGTGGGACTTCGTTTACGATCACCCCGCAATCTCCATGACCTGATACAGCAAATTCATCAGGCCTGGGCAGACGTACCCCAAAATGACATTCGCCACCTGTATGATCATCTACACCTGCAGCTGGAACAATGCATCGCGGTAGAGGTGGTGCCACAACCTACTGATGCCGCTTTCCGTTGGGACACCCTGTACAAACGAGTGCACGTCTTGGCTCCATAACATAATAATAGTGTGTTGAGATGTTTCTCTTGCTGTATACCTACTTTTGGCTCATTCGGATAACTCCTTGTGGGTGGGGCAATTTCACTGCAAAGCAGTATATTTCATTTTTATATTTATTTATTCTGTCTATACTATTCAATCGTCAATATCTACTGGTAAATATCCGGTGTCCTGGAAAGTCTTTCCGATAGTTCCTGTTCTGAAGGCTAAAAATCCTTTGTAACTAAACGGGAGACTTGTCAGAAACTGTGGACTAATAACGACCTAATAAATCAGGGAAACCACGAGAAACCATCTCTTTCTGGAATCGTGGTTTCCACTGGTTTATTTAGTCGTTTGTAACTAAAATACTATCATCCCGTAAGTAGTCTCTTCTTTCCTGCTAAATTTCTAGAAAGCTTCGTAGCAAAATATTTTCGCGCGCACTGCGCTAGCTTTACTATGGATAATCAACACGGATTTGTAAATTAAACTTAAATAATCTGGCTCGTCTTGCAATTGATATTGCTGAAGTTCGTGACTGGACGTCCTGTATGTTGAGGTCACTAAAGCCTTTGATTATGTAGTTCACAGGCGACTAATATCCAAGTTTCACTGCTTGGGAATAAATAAGTTGTTAATATCTTGGCTGAGGTCTACTCTCTCAACAGATCTTTTTGTCTCGCAGTTGCATCGTATCCTTGGTAGAATTGTAGTGGAGTATCTCAGGGATCATCGCTTGGACCGATTTTGTTTAATTTTTACATTTTTGATTTAGGTTCGGGGGTGGCCGTAGCCTGGTTGTCTCGTCGGTTGGTTCGCCAATCGATGGAGTTCAGCAACTTCAGGCGCGGCCAGCTGCTGGTTGGGTGACGGCCAGGGCTTGAGGGCCACTGCTGGCGGGACAGCTATTTGGGGCGCGGCTGTTGGGGGACTTTGGTCTGACCCATTTGCCGATTGACCATAGCTGGTTTTCCAGCAGTTGGTGACAGCCTCTGGTTCGTTTATCCCCAGCAGCTCTTCCATCATGAAACCCCCCGTGCTTCGGAGGGCACGTTAAGCCGTCGGTCCCGGCTGCTACTGTCATCTCATTACTGGGATGGCGCAAAACTCCCTCGTAGGAGTAGGTGTACTAGATACTAGGTTCAGTGTTTTGCAAAAGATTCTATCTCATATCTGCTCTAAGCTGATGATTGGAAGATTTACTCCAAAATTAGTAGTTTATATCATGCTCTAAATCTTCAGGAGAAAATCACTGAGTTTGAAAGCTTCAAGGCCAAACGTGCATCACCAAACGAACTCATCAACGCCTAGACAATATTTGACGTAGTGATGCGCGATACTATCGATAGTTTTATACTATCGAAGACCCGATAGTTGATAGTTTTGACATGATTGATACTTTCGATAGTTTTTATCAGGCCAGTAAAGGCTAGTATTGGCTGTAATATAAGCTGTATTGTGGCTATTTGTGTTTCATCGTATCATATAAGTTTTTCTAGTGGTCTTCAGTTCTTCGAGGTAAGTCTGTTCTTCCAATTTTATTATTATTATTATCATTATTATTATTAGTAGTAGTAGTAGTACGAGGCTTGTTCAAGAATTTTTGCCTCCTAGTCCGTAACTATTTCATCTGTTAACTGATTTTCACCTTTTTTTTGTATCTGATACCTACAAACAAATTAGTGTGCATCTGATAGGCAAAAATACCTAGTCCACCCTTCATTGTTTATATCTTGCATTTCAACAGTGTTTTTTCGTTTCTTGAAAACAATGAAGATTGGATTGTTGCTCGATCTATCTTGGTCATGTGAATTTTCAACGACAATCAATCGACAATCTAACAGCGCAGGGAAGAAAAAAAAAAACAAAACGAGCGGTCCGGAAGCTATGCTTCCACTGCCATACTCATCCAGTAATATAGCCAAAAGAAATACGCTGAATTAGGAAAGAAGCCAGATGAACCTGGTTAAGTCATCCACAGGATACGGAGGAGTCCTTTCCTAACAGGACGATAAAGTTGATTGTTGATTGACGATAGGACGAGGAAGAGCTAGGTGATCCAGTAGGGTGGGAAGATGGCCTTTTGGATGTCATCGAAGTTGACGTCCAGTATGTGACGAGGCCTGCGATGTCTAAGGAGGCTTCTAAAGATGAGCGGATGCTCAAGAATACCTGCAACCAGAGGATTGGGATGGTCCTTCATCTTCGGAAGAAGCTTCTTCAGCGACTCTTTGACGTGGTTTCCAATGGTAGGTATACCGAAATCTTCAGCAATGGAAGTATTAGTTGCTATTCTCCTGTCGAGTTTTGGGTGACGTTTTGGATTGTTTGTAGGTCCTTCCATCTGGATTTGCAGGTTGTAGCCCAGGCAGGCTTACCGTAAAGAAGAATGGTTCGGATTACCATTTTATATAGCAACAGCTTGCTGTCCACTCCAAGCGAACTGTTTCGTCCCAGAAGGGCAACCAGACTAAAAATGTGAATTTTCAGTGCCCCGGCCTGTCTTTCTAGTTGGCTTTGGTTACTGATTAGTGATGTCACAACCAATCAGGTGCGTTCTTGACCAAATGATAAAATTGACCTATTAAAAAACGTTTTTTTATTTATGAAAACAACTTCACAAAATTTTTACATTCCAATAAGTGATTATTGAAACTGTTTCTTTCATTTTTTATGAATTTTAAGCAAATTTAAAATTCATGCCTAGATCCCATTCTGTGAGATTTCTTTCCCGCTATGTACTGCAAGGCCTCTATCAACTTCATTAAGAAAGCCTTCTCTATTAAGAAGAAACTTCTCGTTGGAATTCCATCAAAGTATAACAACAATTAATGAGTTTAGTTCAGATTTTAATTTAATTCATATGTGGATTTACCGTTTATTTGGAAGAAGAAGTTAGAATTATTTTAACTTACAAGTACAACATTTATTATATTCTTTATAGCATCATTAGAAGTTATTCTCATTACATTTTGTCAGTTTCAACGTTTAATCAATTACATTCCTGAGCTATCAGTATTAAATGAAGATAATAGACTTTAGTAAACATAAGAATTTTAGAATTTATTATAATAAAATCAATTACGTTGAGAGATGAAGACATGGAGATGTTCGTCTACCCCCGCCTTGGTGAAGCAACTTGAGACAACTTTGGGAGCAGCTTCGCTTCTCCTCCAGAGTCCACAAGTCCAAGAACTGATTTCAGCTGTCACCTGAAATGATTGACGTCCGTGAGGGAATGTTTTCTCTCATCTCAACCAACCGCAATATTAGAATTATTCCAAAAAACCCATACGTCATCAATACGTAATTAAGAACTGCAATTTGGGGGCGTTCTGAAGTGAGAAACTTCTGTAGTCAGTTGCTCGCCAGACGTTGAGAGAAGCAGTCAGTTGTCCGCTTGATGTAGAAGTGAACAGTCGAGTTGTCTGTTAGATGTGGAGATGAACGGATGAGTTGCCCGTTTGATTCGATGATGAACAGACGTATTAACAGTGTTCAGATGAAAATAAGACGAATGCCAGTTCTACGTCTTGCTAGTTTTGCAACCGCCACGAGTCCAAGTGCCTGATGAGCCGCAGTTGTTGTTCCGTGAATGAGGAGAAGAGCTGAGTGCAATCCGAATCAGTTGCCGTCAACGAAAGCCATTCCGAAGGCCGTGCTTAGATCAACGCCAGGGGCCAGACGAGATTCACCGCCATTGCTTAGGCAACGTCCACCGATGCTGCCACATCGTGGGTCGCACCACCAGCTTTAACGAAGGTCCAAAGGGTAATCTTGTGGCAATTCTTTCTATCTCTCATGGCCATCAATTATTATTATAATCTTTACATGGTGTTTAATGGTCAATTTGTTACCTATAACACTAAAAGAAGAGTTAATGGGGAATAATTCTATTTCTGAAAGGGGAATAGGGTCTAATTTTCATAAGCTGTTGTTCACCTAATCCACTGCCTTTCCAGCCGGACCTGTGGGCTAGGAATCTCTTTGTGAGGAGTGCAAGGCTGATTGGAGTTGCTGAACCCCATTCTAATTAATAACTAATTTTATAGCTGGGTAATTGAGCGACGATTGATTGTTATTTCCAATTGAGCCATGGGCCCCACACAGTCAACATCGTAACATGTGTTCATATGTGGTAGAGAGGCTGAGTTGATCTTGGTGGCGCCATTATTTCTGTTTATATCTCATTTATCGTTAAAATTAGGACCCATTGCTTACAATCACCCAATACTATACCTCCCCTAAAAGTTTGTCAGTGTACTTAAAGTTCACCCTGCATTTTTTTATTGGGATCCTTCCAGGGCCTGTATGGCCAGAGGCCGATGAGTTGGGTCCCTGGATGGACCTGGATTGACGACTGCTGTATGATGGTCACAGCAGCTGGGGGAGTGAAGATTGTCTGTCACTGATGGTCGCCTATATTCCGGCGTTTTCTGAAGCATGTCCTCGTTAATGTTTCTGATTTCATTCCTCATTGCTTCACGGAATTCAGCAAGTGACCGCGGCCTATTTCTGTACACTCTGACCTTAGGCCCATAAGAAGAAATCCAGAGATGTGAGGTCGGGTGATCTGTGTGGCCACATATTTTTTAAACTACAATAGTCATAATGCAACAATGGATGATAGTTGTATCAACATTAATACCAATATCGAATCTCCCAAAGCCACTGAGACCATAAAACCCAATTTCAATATTTTATTACTTTCCAGAGGGAAATTATAAGTCTTTAAAAGTGTTCAGATTTTTATGGATCACCCTATATTAATAATTGTGTTTCTGCATTGCGTCTAAAGCTCCTTCTTGTAATGTTTGAAAGATTTTATTTTATCTTTAAGGAAGCATTGGGACTGCTAGCCACGAGATATGAATCTGCTGAAATAGTATCTACTCTTTATGGAAAGTGTAGAAGGTGGACAATTGGTAAGTAAAATGATGAATTATACACCTTTAAAACTGCACTGTGAATGCCAATAAAATATAATACATGATTCCTTAGATGGCATGCAGTAGCGCTCAAAAAATAGTACACTTTCATGTTTATTGCTATAATACTTTCAAAAATTAAGAACATATAACTAAACTTTGTATACATATTATCTATATAAATATACAAAAGAAAAACTAGAAATAAGGTCACTGTCATCTGTATTTGCGAGGACATCATTAAACTGCCAAAATACAAAAATCATAAAATAGTACACACGCAAAAGAAATCCCAAAAATGAAGTAAATACAATGAAAAAAAAAGAGTTAGCAGACCAATATTTTGTTGCAAAACCTTTTGCATCAATAACAGCTTTGTAGCGGGCTGGCATTGAATCAATTAGTTTAGTGATTTTGGCCATTGGAATTTTTTCCCATTCTTTTCGTAAAATTTCAAATTTTTCCAGTGAATTTCGTGCTTTCTGTGACTTGCAGCTGCGGTCTAATTCTTCCCACATATGCTCAATAGGATTTCGTACCTTCTTTGACTTGAACCAGTCTTTGACCACACAAGCGGTATGTTTATCTCAATGCTGATAAACCCATCCACGAGGCATATTTGCTTTGGCAAAAGGAAGCATATGTTGCTCTAAGATATTCTTATATACTATTTTGTCCATTAGTCCATCGATCTTTATCAGCGGGCCTACCCCTTTATGACTGAAACAACCCCATACCATAGTGGATCTTCCACCATGTTTAACGGTTGGTAATTGGTATTTTGGATCAAATCTATGGTTTGCTGGACGGCGTACGTACTGGATACCATCAGATCCGAATAGTAAAAACTTCGATTCATCACTAAAAAGCACTTTATTCCATTTTTTGGATGTCCACTTCAAATGATCTTTGGCAAATTTGAGGTGGGCTATCCGGTTCTTCTTAGAGATCAAAGGTTTTTTCACGGGACATCTGCCAAACAAATCTGCATCCCTCAGACATCTTTTCGTTAACATTATGGAAGGTTGCCATTTCGTTATTAAGGTTAACTGCAGTTTTCTTCGGGTCAGCCTTAGACAGCCGTATCAAGACTTTATCTTCTCGTGGAGTTGTTGATTTTGGTCGGCCGACCCTGGATTACGAGTTACATATCCTTGCGTGCAAAAACGCTGAAAAATTCTTGCCACCGTGGACTTTGGAACTTGAAATTGCTCCGAAACTGAGGTGTACGAGTTGCCATTGTTGATTGCATCTATAATGTGCTTTTTTATTGAAGATGGCAGATGAACTCAATGCGACATGTTAAATATTGTCAGCAATAGCAAAATGTCAACATCAATCTAGAGAATATGAGAAAAATCTCCATAAAACTCAGTGTGTACTATTTTATGAACTCACCTCTATCAATAATGGATGAGTCTTCAAATACTAATTAACTCTAAAGAGTTTGAATTTCTTTCAATATTCAAATATTTATGCAGTCTATATATTATTACAAATTCTTTAATTAAAATTCAATACTTTAGAAGTTATAATGATAAAACATAAAATGTACTATTTTTTGAGCGCTACTGTACTGTATATTATAAGATAGTTGAGATGAATCTCATTTTAAATTTGTTATTATTGGTTTGTTTCATAAGTAGCCTTTTGGCCGAATTTGATGGAAAGGATACAGACATTAGAAACAAGGAAACGCATACAGGAAAATAAGGAAATTAGGTAAATTATCTACCCTCAGCAGCTATAGAATTACACCCAATGTGTTGGCAATGAAAAAATACCACGGTTACAGATATTGTCATTACAGCAGTAATGACAGCATCTCTATCAGTGAACCGTTTGTCCCACAAGAAAATTGTCCAAATGACAAAACATGTGGTAATTGGTTGGGGCCAACTCTGATGAATACGCAGAATGAGGGAGAAGCACGTACCCCAGATTATTAATTTTTAGCAGGATTCCAATAGACAAATGTGGACAAACACCATCTTGGAGGAGTATCGGACCTGTACGATTCACCAGTCACGGTTGTTTTGTTCGCAATTTCTAATTTCTAAGCGTCGCAGTTGCTGCTATTCAATGAGGTCATATGGAAACCAAGTGTCCAGCTTTTTCGACTTGCCCATTTTTTCCTGGTGTTGGATCACGGTTGTCGATGATATAGTAATCTCGTTGGACAGCTCATGTACAGTGGAAGCTGTTGTTCTTCCAGTTTCTGACATAGCTGTCTGGTATCGCATTTTACCGGATGCCCATCTACTGGTTTACGATTAATATCTGCATCACCAGCGCCAAACTTCGCAAATAATTTAGGGACAGTTTTCTCACTTTTGCACGCATCCCATGCTCCATTAACATTAGTAACGTTTTCCTGCACAATCCGTCCAAGTTTGTATTCGTGCAAAATCTCTAGTCTGACATCACGCTGCTCCATGTCGTTAATCTCTGCACCGCTACTGGAGAAACTTCGGCACCAATAGTACCTACAAGGTTCGACAATAAACAAGACTGACGTTACTTTGAACGTGTTGAAGCATGTGCTATCACGACGATGCGTGTTTTCGATCTATAAACTATTCTTTTTACAGTGTACAAGTTGCAACAATAAAATTGCGCGCGCCTATATATTCTCGTGCTTCAACCGTAGTCATTAGTTAACGTTCCAATATTAAACAAGGAACAAAGAGAAAACATTAAATTCCAAATTCCATTTAAAGCTTGGAAAAGTTACCGCTACGGAAACTTACAAGTTGATAAAGCAAGTGTATGGTGATGTGCACGTGTATTTGAATGGTTCGCTTGACCGTTCGTTATGACCGGGAAGAGCTGAAAGACGACGAATACAAGAAACTGTTCGCACCCAGAAAACGATCGAGAAGGTGGGAGAACTTTTGTTAAATAATCGGCGAATGAACTTGAAAATGATGGAAGTAGTCGTAAACATTAACCGAGAAACAATTCGCCTAATACTGGCAGAAGATTTCAGCAAAAGGAAGCTTTGTGCTCGGTTTGTGCCACATTTCTTAACAGATGAGCAAAAAAAGGAAATGCTTCGATGCTTGCACGGAATTCATCGCGGCCGCAGATGCCGACCCGAACTTTTTGGATTCAATTGTGACGGTGGACGAAACCTGGTGCTATTAATATGACTCCGAAACAAAAAGACAGAGCATAGAATGGCTGTCCCCAATATCCTCCCGAAAACAGAAATTCCGGTTTGAAAAGTCAAGAACAAAAATAATGCTCATCACTTTCTTTGACAGCAGTGGCATTATCCATAAGGAGTTTGTTCTACGAGAGATACTACTGGAAGATTTTTATGCGTCTGATTAACCCCTTCAGTCACCTTGGCAACATATGTTTCCAACTTGTATCTTGGACGTTTACCTTGTCAAAAGTGCGGTATTTTTTTATGTTTTGTAAAATTTCATACTAAATAAATGACATGAATAAAATCTGTTGATTCTCTAATAAATATGTATATTTCGGTAGCAAATATAGCCATACATGTAAAAAGATAATAAAAAATGTTAATAAATAAAAAACTGCTGGTTATGTTTAATGTAACAGTATCAATATAATAAATGTAAAAACAAAATTTTTACAATCGAATTTAAGGTCTGTGTCTGAAGGGGCTACG